>JAPYYX010001658.1:0-40325 GCA_030522605.1 Cremastinae sp. B BG-2022a
AGGGGTGCCTAGCTCGTCATGTCTTCGTCTCATGGCTCTTAAGGGTAAAGCCTCTCGTCTCGTTCATTTTAAGGAAAGGAAAAATTCCTTTCCTACATTATATTTTACTAAACGGAAGCTTAAAATATATTCATGTATTACTTTTCGTCTTCCTATATTTTAATAAATCATCTTTTTTAATAAAAATGTTTCACTCTTCATTGTTTTTCCTTACCCATATAGTTACCGATATTACGTAGTTCTGTTTTATCATCGTGTACAGAAAAATTGTCTGCAGTTTTCTGAACACGTCGATAGATGGCTTTGTCGCATTTATCGACCGTTCGTAATACACACATTTGAAAATTACACCTAGGAGCTTGGAGACGGAATTTTAATTGAGCTTAAATGATGCATGACAAAACTGAAACTTTTTACATCAACCTTCTTCTATCTATGTCGACTGAAATTCAATTATATATTCCGAACAGTTTTATAAAGTTTCTGGCTTCTCCCGCTAGCGCTGATCAACAGCCGAATCCTGCGCAGCGTGTTGATGTCATGTATGTATATATTTCGAAATCGCGGCTGTCGTTTGTTTTGCAAACAAGAAACACAAACTCGCGGGACATTGTTGTCACCGTCGATTGTCACGTCGGATATTTTTAACTGCTGCTAATTAATTTATTTTTAAATCGAACAAATGTCGTATTTAGAACGAACCAGATCTAAACGGTTTTCTAATTGCAAAGGTTACAGCCGCGCTGTATAACGAATTGAAACTTCAGCATGGGCAATTCTAGCAACAAAACGTATCATCGTTCTCGAAGAAAATACGCTAGCGAGGTAAATTACGGAATTTGAAAAATTATTTAAAAAATAGTTTGAATAAAAAAATAATAAATTTTATTGTCATAGTACAGCCTCAGTGATCTTGTTGGAGGCAGCTGCTCAGGTGGAAGAGCTGTCCAGGAAGACCATTATCCACCACGTTCCTACAGTTCTCGAAGGAGGTATTTTTGAATGAAATTTCTAAAAACGGTTATTTCAATCGTTATGTACGATTTTTCTCAAATTTCGTATTTATCTAGTCGCAGTATTGGCACATTTGACGATCCTGTGGACTCATCCAAAACAGTATGGCCACTTTCTCGCTCTCAGGCAATATTCATGCCTGAATTCCGAGTCAGAGACGATCCTGGGAGGACGGACTATAAAATTTTGGAACTAGTCGCAACTGGTGCCTATGGCAGAGTTTATAAAGTACGACGAGGTGCGGACGACAGAGTTTATGCTTTGAAGATGATCGGTAAAGCAAAAATTATTGAAGAAGATGCTGTTGGTCAGGTCAAACAAGAAGTTTCTATTCAAAAAGCTGTTGGACACCATCCATTTGTTGCTCAAGTTTTAGAGCACTGGCAAGGTCGAAAAACTCTTTATATCAGTGAGTATGAAAAAGCATTCCTCAAAAGTAATAAAACTTTTAACTTTTAATAAAATAAAATTTTTCTCCTCGATATTCGATATCAATTGCAGCCATGGAGTATTTATCCGGAGGTGAATTATTTTCCCTAATTGAGGAATATGGACGTTTGCCCGAGGCAGTTGTACGAATATATGTTGGGGAAATCAGTCTAGCCTTAGGTAATTGAATTACTGAATTATATAAAATTTGCAATGTGAATTCAAATTATCAATAATTTTTGGAATTTCTCTATTATTTTCATCTCCAGATTTCCTCCACAATGCTGGAATTGTTCATCGAGATATAAAAGCTGCAAATGTTCTTCTTGACAAAGAAGGCCATGCCGTCCTCATTGATTTTGGACTTGCAAAATGGCTCGGACTGAACCAAAGAACTTGCACTTTCTGTGGAACTCCAGAGTACATGGCTCCAGAAATTTTATCAAAAGAGTTTTACAGCCATGCTGTTGACTGGTGGTCTCTGGGCGTTCTTGCCTGTTTTGCCCTCACTCACGAGGTTCGTTGATACAAAGTCTCGAATTAAAATTTTAACCCGATTTCGTTATACTTTAAACATTTTAACACGTTTGCTAAATACTACGTTTCGTAGATTGAAGTCACTCATTAACTTTCAAATATCTCTCGCCCACGACTGTGCAATCCGGTTTTCGGTTAGTTGAATCTTACAAAATTGGGGCAATAATTGCATGTATTTGTTTACATCGCAAATACACAATCAAGAGCACAGTACGTTTTTTTTATGGGACAAATCTTCAAACGGTGCTTAAAGCAAAAACCTTTTTGGAGCGCATTTTGCACTGTGCGAACAGGAAAAGTACACTTCTAATTCTGTTTGAGAAGGAATATCGATTATACGACTCCGTGGCGCAACGGTAGCGCGTCTGACTCCAGATCAGAAGGTTGCGTGTTCAAATCACGTCGGGGTCAACACACAAATATTGATTTTTTTTTCTCCCACCTACGGTGCAACCCTGCTCCTCCGGCATCCCCGCTCACCCCCTGGTCGCTTTTACTCCATTCAGGATTAATTTATCGAGCACTGATGAGAAATACGCAAATTTCCACCTGGTCAAGGTTCCATCACGGCTGAATGATAAACAAAGAAAAAAAAATGCATGAAAGAAAAATAATTCAACGCTAAAATAAATATAAATTTCAAAATACTTCCTCTGGTGAATTAAAAATTAAATCTCCCCGTAAAAAATTATTAAATCCGTGTCAGTTCGAGATTCTCGTTGCGATTAATTTACAATACACGTGCGAAAAATGATTTACCGAGAAAAAAAGATTGAAAAAAAACACGCCCCCGGGTGGGCTCGAACCACCAACCTTTCGGTTAACAGCCGAACGCGCTAGCCGATTGCGCCACGGAGGCACATGGCATTCTTTCTACATTTTTTCCATGACTCTCTAATCTACGATTTGACATTTCGCACAGTATTTAATTATTTTCTCTCTCGTTTTTTCTCCCCGATTTCGATCGCTCACGGACGATTCATTGTTAATCATAATCTCACCTCGACGATAAAAATCGTAAACATTGTAAAATCCATGATTTTTCGAACATTTAGAAAATCCTCCGCGATCGTTTATCAAAGATCGTTGTGAAAGAAAACGCGCACGTGCAAGTGAGAGAAAGATCGCCGTGCCAGTCACCTTTTCCTTATCTCTCGCATTATCGACGAGCGAACACAACAAAACCGCGTTTGACCTCCGATCATAGGAAGATGGGTCAAATACACGCTTTGAATGTCATCTCTCGTTCCCACGAAACAGAACCGTGGCAGGATTTCAAGTTGAAAAAAAAACATCACGAAAAAAAAAAAGTGACAACAAAGGAGAAGATAAAATACGTTTATGGAAAGTGATTCGAGGAATCGCGGCGAGTGCTTTTAAATTCTAATTCTAACAATCGTTTACGACTGATTTGTCAACATTTCCGAGACTCGAGGAATATTTTTAGCGGGGAAAAAATAATAAAACGCCCGTCGTTTTTATAATGTAACACAATTATTATTATTATTATTATTATAACGATGCCGACAGCAATAATACAAATCAATAATATTAATAATAATAATAGACATACTAAAGTAAAATTAATAATAATATTATCAATAATGACACGTATTCTAAAGAGATGCGCGAAGGTCGGTTGGGAAATGTTTTTCGGGTTTCAGCGCTCGTTTTCCTGATCGCGAGGGTCCGGTTTGGGATGGGAGGGGGATTTAATTCGCAGGGAATATCGTGTAGGAATGGTTCGCTAAATATGAGAGGAGCGATCGTGTACCCCGGAGCGTGCACGTACCGGGAATTTCGTCCTCGCGAACAGATCGCTTCCGTGAAATTTGTTCGAGAGGACGAAAAAATCTCATTCGTGGGATTCCCCTTCATTTTTGTTTTTGTGTTCATTTTTTTCTTGAATTGTTTATTTTGAAATTTTTGTTGTTGTTTGATTTTTTTTTTTCGTTATCGATGAAAACGGAAATCCTTCGAAGTTTTCGCACGCTCTCTTTATCTCTCTCTCGCTTTCTCTCGTTTCTCTCGTTTGCTCGCTCACTCTCACGATAAAATTCTCTCTCAATCTTTCGTTCTCTCATATGATGATATTCGTGGGTAATATAAGATATGAGAAGCTCCGCGGAAGAATCGCTCCGATCGATCTGCCGGAAGTCGCCGCCGAGACGAGCGAAGAAGTGGAAGAAGAAGAAAAAAGAAAAAACGAAGAAAAATGCTGAATCTCGCTTTCCGTTGCTGATTTTCTTCTCCCGTTTATTCCTCCTCGCTCTCGGAGCTCTCTGAGCTCTCGGAGGACTTCGCCTTCTCGCTCGACTCCTTGGCGCTCACCTCCTGGGGTTTGGGGAGCTGCTCGGCCTTCGGGGACTTCTCGGCGGCTGGTTTCTTCGCCTCCGGCTCGGCGGAGCTCTTGGGTGATGCGGCGGCGGGTTCCTTGGCGCTCTCGCTCGACGACGAGGATTCCGACGACGCCGAGGAGTCGTCCGAGCGCTCCTTGATCTCCTTGATGGACTGGACCTCGGATATCGCCTCGACCTTTTCCGATTTCTCAGCCTGGACTCCGCTCACGGATTTCTCGAGTTTCTCCTCCTTCGGCTCCTCCTTCGCGGCTTCGGTCTCTCGCTTGGCCTGGGGGATTTTCGCGGGTTCCTCGACTTTCTTCTCGGCCTTCTCGGGCTCGGCGACGACGCTCTTCTTCTCGATCTCCTTCTCGGCGATCTGCTCCTTCTTCTCGGCGACCTCGGACTCGATCGGCGCGGATTTCGCCTCGATCTTCTCCGGGGCTGGCGCGGGCGCGGACTCGGCGGAAGCGGAAGAGGACTCAGCGGCGACCGGGGATGCCGGCTGGGATGCGGCTTCGGCAGGTTGAGCCGCGAGACCCGATTTCGCGGCCTGTTTCGCAGCAGCCGCAGCCGCAGCTTCCTCCGCCTCGCGGGTCACGCGATCGTTCTTCTCGGCTTCCTTCTTGGGCTCGGCGAGTTTAGTTTCCGCGACGGAGGCTTCGACGATCGGTTTCTTCTCAGCGGACTCCTGAGCCGCGGATTCCAGAGGTTTGGTCGCCTCGGACTCGCTCGGGGCTGATTTCGCGCTCGGTTCCTTTCTCTCCTTCGCCTCCGAGGAGCTGCTCTCCTTCGCGATCTCCGCTGGCTCTTGGCTTACGGAGGATTTCACCTGAATGTTGCCGGCAGCCGGAGCTGGTGCAGCCTGAAAATATAATTTTTCACAATAAATGTGTAAAAAATTGAAAAATTTATTGACACGCGACAAAAAATTGAAAATTTTTAAAAATTGTGTCCGAGTTAGGTATTCGGATACAATTATGACGGACACGAACCTCACTCGCCGCTGCCGGAGCTTCCGCGGGCGGAGCCTCTGGCGCGTTCTTCTTCTGAATCGACTGAATGACCGATTCGCCGGCCGGTTGGGCGCTCTTCTCCTCGGGTTTCTTCTCGATCTCGGATGAGACGGAGAGAATATCCTTGACCGCGGGCTGAGCCGGTTTCGAAGCCTCAGCGGGTGCGCCGGAAGCTTCGGCGCTGCGCGCTCCGGTCTCGTGCGAGTGCTCCTCGGGCTTCTTCTCCGCTTCCGCGGCTTTCAGACCCGTCTGCGCCGGCTGAGCTTCCTTATCCAGCGGAACGACATCGACGACCGGTCCGCGCACCGGTGACGCCTCCGGCGCCTGCTCGGGCGTCGGCATCGACCAGGTCGACTGAATCGCCAACATCAGGCACAGCGCGCTCACCGCGAGGAGCTTCATAATTAATTCCTTCTGAAAAAAAAAAGATTTCAAAATTCTATCTCTCGAAACACACATGAAAAAATTGTCCGAGCCGACTCTCGCGCGCCGCGAGTAAATTTGTTTTTTTCGTCGGGATTTGTTTGCTCACGATCGGGAGTGGAAATTTCCGCAGACGAAAATGAGAGATAAAAGGTTACGGAGAGGCGAGCGCGCGACAAACGGAAGGAGTCGTCGTTCGGTTATTCGTGACGGGGAGAATTACTGATTGGGGGGGAGGGGGGGGGGGAGCAGGACGGAGCGGGTGGAGGGGGGCGGGGGGGCAAAGGGAGACAACGACGACTGTGACGACGTGATCTCTGCTCTCGGCTCGGAGGGAAGGAAATGCCTGTGAAAGATGATGAAGAGCCCCCATTACCTAATCAAGTCGTATGAGACAAGTAATAAGGGCACGAGGCTATTTTATGTACAAAAGAGTTTTATATATACATGGAATGCAGCGAGTGTAATACGGGCGAGCAACAGAACGCGAGTTAAGGGAGACGGGGGAATTTATCAAATCGTCAATCTCGGTACCCTCTCCCTCTCCCCCCCCCCCCATCCCCTCCGTCCCTCCTCCACCTTTTTCCTTCGAGATCGCCAGGCCATTTATTTATTACCAAGAGAGCCGGGCGCGAAACGTGTTATACGCTTTGAAAGTAATCTCGCTGATCCTCCTTCACAAAACGGTTCCCAGCTACCGCGAATGTCATCAATTGAAGAATTATAATTCAATGGGGGATTGAAAGAAATCGGGAGGCGAAAACGGCGGGGGGGGGGTGGGGGGAGGAGACGGCAGAGAATGGAATTCGTGTCTTTCTCTTTGTCTCGGTTGGGCTGCAACCATGCGGAACTCGCCTGCGTCTCATTTATCCGTGGATTTTTTTCTGCCGAATAGAACGGCGTATAAATGAGAGAGAGAGAGAAAAGGGGAGAGAGATATTGCGAAAATTCACGAGGCGCAGTTGGGAAAGGAGTCGCGGTCTCGTTGCACGGATGTTAATCGTAGGATCCGAGCACGTTGCTACAAGATTCTTTTTTTCTCTTATTCCTCTTCTTCTTCTTCTTCTCGCTTTTTTGCTTCTCCCGAGGCGAGTACCTATGTATCTATATATTTACGCAAATGCATAATACTTGGATGAAAACCCGTCCGAGTGACTCAATTTTTTCCCTCACCGCCCTCCCCGGATCGTTTCGCAATGACAGCGGTTCGTTTTTTTTTTTTTTTTGTGCAAGGTGTTAATAACCACTCGCCGCGAGAGAGGAAGGTTGCGACGCGTTTTCAATTATACATTTTTTTTGACACTAAACCGCGATGTTAGAGCGTTATTTCGATGGGTCGTTTAATTATTGTGGTACTCACTCGTTTATCGTTGACTCTGGACCGACGTAATGAACCTCCCGTGTCTCCTCTAAAAAAAATAAGAAAAAAGATAGTACTCGTACTGTTATTGCGCGCGTATCGATTTTTTCTTCTTTTTTTTTATTCACGTGTACTCAATGTATCGCGTTTTCCAAGTTGACTTAGTACAAATAAATAAAACAGCGATTGAAAAAAACAAACCGAACCGCAATTCGTTATCTCTCGTACGTCTTCCTCGTCCTCGTAATCGGAGAAAAGCGAAAATTGATCGTTGAACGAAGCGTGTGCGGATCAAAATGCGTGTGCGTTCCGAGTATAATCAGTGCAAGCGAACGTAACGAAGGTTGGCTCGTTTGTGTCGGGCCTGAAACGTCGAATCGCCGCTTTTATATGGAGCCGAGTCTCCGAGTCTGTTAGACCCCGAAGCCTATCCGAGAGGCCAAGGAGCGGGGACAGACCCCCGTGGTAATCTTTTCCCCTTCTTCCTTCTCCTTCTTCTTCTTCTTCTTCGTCTTCCTCCTCTTCTTCTTCTGCCGATGATGCTTCGTCTTCTTCTCTTTCTCCATCTTCTTCTTTTCCGTTTTCTCTCCGCGCCGGCCAATCCCGTGGCTCGAAAATCTTCTCACCTATTCCCGCAGGAATAAATTGCCCGGTGGAAACATTTGCTCCTTGCGCTTTCCGCTTTTTCATCGCCTCGAGTTTATCTCTTTTATTCCCGGTGTATATTTTTCCCCTCCGCATCCGTCAACAAATTTCTCACATTTTGTTTTTTTTTTTCTCGTTACTCCCCTCTCGCGGTTTTATTTCCGCAGGTATTATTGTCACGTCTTCATTCGATTTTCGTGCTCTTTGCGAAAATTGTCACGTTTCACGGTCCAATTTCTGGCAATTGTGCAAATTCAAAAATTGCGCGGGCACGCGATATACCGCGAGGAGCGGAACTCGCGAAAAAAAGGCGTGAGATGTCAGCGGATATCTTGTCTCTTGACGAGCTCCACGAGATTCATTTCTTCCTCGCTCTGTCGTTATTTTTTTCTCTTTTCTTTCTTTCTTTCTTCTTCCTCGCGCTTTTCAACGCCGTGAATTACGAGTTTCGAGGTCGTCCGCAAAGCCCGAGGAAAGGGCTGTGAATCATATATTTGACTCTCGCCGCTGTACTCTCCGTGCGTGTGCGAGTAATCGCCTTTTCAGCTTATTAATCGGCTATTTAGCATCGGTATTAAGCTCGGCGCGAGTCCGCTCTCGGAATCTTCGCACCAGTCAACGCTCCTCTCTCGTTTTTTTCTTCCACGCGGAGAGCCACCCTCGCACCGTAATTAGCAAAAATTAAAATCCTCGTAAAGGGGAAAAAAATACAGCTTTCCGTGTATACCTTTTGTAATTCCTCGGGAGAGGCGAGAGAGCTCCGCTTGGGAAACAGCGCAAGCGATTTTCTCGACCCGTTACGTCAACCCGTTACCGAGACTTTGTTTTTTTTTAAAGAAAAATTAATATTTGTACGCTGTATTCCACGAAAATCGTTGCCTTGAACAAGTTTATGATCGTTTTCTTTATTTTCTGGTGAATCGACAGTTTTTCTGCAGCTTAAAAAAAAGAAGCACGAGAAAAAACGTTACCGAGAAATTTCTGGAACGTTCCGCTGCGCAATTTTCTTCCGAAAGAAGCTCCGACGACGTTTTTCCGAACACTCGAGAACAATTTTTTCTCTCACTGTAAAAATTCCTCGCTCCAGATTTAATTGTTCGTATCAATGGATCGGAGAAAACAGCGACAAACGGAAAAAGGAGAGGAAAGGGGTCATGGTCGAGGGTCGTGCGATTAGAACGAAGCGAACTCTCGTCGCGCAGCGCCGGCGAGCGGGGAAGTTCGGTAACAGGTTCATCGGAGCGTTTACCTCCAGCCTGAGGCCAGAGGGAGAGCAAAGGTCGCATCAATGACGTTCGGAAGCTCCCCGGTGGGTGCGGAGGGTATCTGGCGCGAGCCTTTTTTGGCCCCCGCGATTCGTCCCAGAACGTCGCTCCGTTCGTCTCGAAGGGAAAATATAATAGACCCGAGCCTCGTGTAACGACGATTCTCCGAGCTACACGAGAGAGTACAAGCAAACGTGAGAACGCGAGAAGCGGCGAAGAGAAAACCCGAGTTCTGTGGACGTAATCATTATATCGTGGATATCTCGCAAAGAGCCCAAGGTCTTCCTCGGAGTACGCTGCGAGAGCCACCTTTTTTCCCTCTTTTCGCTCGCGCTCTTCCTCCTCGTTTTCCTCTTTCTCCCGCTCTTCCCTCGGCGATTGCGATTTAGCGTGAGGATTCGCGTCTGGCGCGGACGCTAAATGCTGGAAAAAGGCGCGAGAGGAGAGGGAGAGAGAGGCCTCTAACGAAATTTAATCATTCCTTTCATCGTCGTTCGTTGTCTGAGGCATGGCGCCTGGCGCATCTCTCGGTATAAGAACGAGAGCAAAAAAAGATCGAGCGACGAGCGAAAAAGGAATGAGAATGATGGAGGGGAGTTTGTGCCAAGAAGACGACGCAGAAGAGGGAAAGGGAGAAAAAAGGGAACGAGAGAGAAAAAAAAGGCTCGCGAGGCGTGCGAAAGGGTTGAACCGCACTTTGGCGCACACACTGAGGGACGTGTATAAACATAGCCTCACGCTTTTTCTCCTCTCTCTCTCTCTATCTTTATCTCCTTTTTCTTCCTCTTTTATCCTCGCTACGGCGTCCACCTAAGGCTAAGTTAGGAGAAGCGAAGCACGAGGAGGATAGCAGCGATTATCTCTAACGATCTCTCTGTGGCTTTTGCGAGCGAGCGCAAAACCTGAACACGCGGCAACTCGTTTCGTACTTCTTCTCTTTTACCACTTTTCTCTCTCTCTCTCTCTCTCTCTCCCTTCGTTCCTTTTTCTCGAATAGCGCGTTTACACACGTATCACGATCTCTACTACCTCTGGTACGTCTTTTCCGAAACGACGACGGAAACACAATGAGAGGGAAAAAGAGAGAGATCGCGATTTTCTCGATCTCGAAATGGGATTGATTCTCGACCGGATGTGCACCACGACGCCATCTTTAATTTCCACGGCGTCCTCGGGACAGAGACAAAGAGAAATCGAGTAAGATAAACAAAGTTTTGACCATATCGACCTTGGCATTTGAAGGTACCGATCGTCGATTGGAATTTGATGGGCTCCATCCGTGAGGAATCCTAAAAAGTAAAGATCGAGAAACGAATGTCATTTGCTGTGCGTCGTGAAATATATATTTTGTCGAAACGGTGCGACGTACTTGAAAATCCTTTTATTCTTCTCTTTTCTCATTTTAATCTCTCTGATCTCTCCTCCTCGGAGCGAGGATGTGTCTTGTTATTTTTTGAAGCCTCATATTAGTCAGACGCGGAAGAGACGTGTCCGTATGCAAGACTCGTTCACAATGTCGATTTCAATGTCAGAGATTTGGGGGATTACACACGGTCAGTGCTCGTTTTACATATTACAACATTGAGAGGAGCGCTCGCGAGGTATATACGAGTTTAAAAATGTCAGGAGGACGCCGAGAAAAAAAAAGAGAGAGGGAGAGAGAAAGAGAATAGTAATAGATATAGATAAAGTGTAAAAAATCGAGTGTCGTAATGCGAGGCAAAAGAGCAGCGATCGCCGAGGTGGTCGTCTCGTACGTGATTCGAATCGAATTTTTTAACGCGATTATCGCTTTACTTTTTCCTGCTTCTCCGTCATTCCCTCTCTCTCTCTCTTTGCGAACACGGTTTCCGCGACTTCTTTCATTCATTACTTTTCCATTGCACACACTTCTCTCTTCTTTTTTTTTATATCTCTCGCGGCTATTTTTATACCGATGCTCGAGGGCTTTTGTCTCGAAAATTCGGAAATGATTGGAACGAACGTTCACGAAGGAATGCTCTCGTCGCCTTTTCTCTCATCTCAATTCGCGTATGAGTAGAAAATAATCGGTAAAGAGATCGTGAGGGGGGACGGTGAGAATGAGAAAGAAAGGGAAAGAAAAAGAGGCGACGAGATTCGTACGATCCAAAGAAAGAAAGTTCTCGTGAGTCAATTTCCTTCTATAATGGTTAGCTTAGCATTGAATTCAATTGAATAATAGCCCTCAGGGATAGGATACAGGAGTTAAGGCGCAAAGGGAAGAGGAACGGGGCAGGCAAGCAGCAAGGCTATCACTGACCGCCGCCGCCACCCGATCATTAAATCTATCATCCTCGAATTGCTCTATATGTATACATTCGGATATATAAAAACACTCGTGTACATAATACCTACGCTATTTTCCTTATCGCTCTCCATATTACATTTTTTCACACCGCTGATTCCGACAACGAGACAAAGATGAACAAATTCAATTCGAAGATACGCAAAGATTCAAAATAATTTCATTACAAGCGAAAAAGCACGACATCACGTTCGGGAAGTGTTATCGAATCTTATCCTCAGGTTTTTAATTAAAATATTCCGATTTTTCATAAAGAAAATTCGACCTTCAATTGTTTTATTTACAAAATTTTATCAAACCAAATTTTCCAGTCGTTTGATCCCGAACAATGCGGAATCGTTTGTTTTGATTTCCGGTCATCGTGTGTTTCATTGTTCGGAAAAATCACTGATGTTTTTCCTCTCGTTTTCTTCGATCGACAATATCGAGCGGACGACCGCGAGATAAATCTCGAGGACACTAATGGACGCCTCCAAACACAAAGAATGGTTTTTATATTATTTTTCATCTTTATCTCCGATGAGTAATGAACAGACTGGAAGATTCGGGGTAGGACTCATCTCTCTTATTTTCCATGGGTTCGTTCTGGGTATCTATTTTGAGTGCCTCGCTCGAAAAGACTCAAGATTTAGGAGCGTTTTTTTACATAGAGGGACATAAAGTAAGATTTCTGTTGTATCCGCGTTATCGATTCGAGGCGTGTTCTGTTAGTAACAAGTTTTAGGGCGAGTTTAACAAACGGGAGATCCGTGCCCTTGGTTCCAGAGCGAGGAGGCTCCTTTCGAGGAGAGAAAGAGAGAGAGAGAGAGAGAGAAAAGAGTGAAAATACTGAGAGGATGAAGAGAGAGACGAGAAACGAAAAATTTCTCCTCGCTATGCACATACCTCGTCTCAAAAGCCGTGCGATAACTCGTTTTGGGTCCCAGGGCCCCCAGGGACTTGATATACGACCTCTCGAGGACGAGAGAAAAAGAAAAGAGGGAAAAAAAGGAATCTATAGAGAAAAATAAAATATATTCGACTCCGGGACGGGGGCGTAGGAGGGCAAAGGGCACGAAATGGGATAACCAATATGGCGGAGGGTCGTTCAAAAAATCATATTTTTCCAACCCGATGGATGTTTGAATATTTTGAAAGTCCTGGATGGAGTTCCGATGATTGCCATTTTCTTCTGCCATCGGTTTTTCCTGGAAGATGCTCTTACCATTTCTCTCCAGAAATTTTATGGAAGCGCGATATGAACCGAGACACAATAGAAGGAGACAGAGTACTTGAATATTTTAAAATACAGGATATTTAAATATTTTTAAATTCCAGAGTGGAGATCCAATGATCGCCATTTTCTTCTGCCATCGGTTTTTCCTGGAAGATGCTCTTACCATTACTCTCGAAAAATTTTACGGAAGCACGACACGAACCGAGACACGGTAGAAGGAGACAGAGTGTACTTAAATATTTTGAAATACCGGATACTTAAATATTTTGGTAATCCTGGATGAAGATTCGATGATTGCCATTTTCTCCTGCCATCGGGTTTTCCTGGAAGATGATGCTCTTTTCACAGATTTTTCTCTAACATTTCTTTCCAGAAATTTCATGGAAGCGCGATATGAACCAAGACACGGTAGAAGGTGACAAAGTACTCAAGTATTTGGGAACACAGGATACTTAAATATTTTGAAAATCCAATGATTACGATTTTCTTCTACCATCGGTTTTTCCTGGAAGATGCTCTTACATTTCGCTCGAACAATTTTATTGAAGCGCGATATGAACCGAGACACGGTAAAAGGAGACAGGGTAATTAAATATTTTGAAATACAGGATACCTAAATATTTGGAAAATCCTAGATGGAGATCCGATGATTGCCATTTTCTTCTTCCATCGGTTTTTCCTGGAAGACGCTCTTACATTTCTCTCCAGAAATTTTATGGAAGCGCGATATGAACCGAGACACGGTAGAAGGAGACAGAGAGTACTTAAATATTTTGAAATACAGCATATTTAAATATTTTAAAAATCCTGGATGGAAATCCGAGGATTGCCATTTTCTTCTCCCATCGGTTTTTCCTGGAAATCGTTCTTACATTTCTCTCCAGAAAGTTTATGGAAGCGCGATATGAACCGAGAAACGGTAGGAGGAGACAGAGTACTTACATATTTTGAAATACAGAATACTTAAATATTTTGAAAATCCTGGATGAATAAGATCCGATGATTGCCATTTTCTTCTGCCATCAGTTTTTCCTGGAAGATTTCTTACCAGTTCTCTCGAAAATTTTTACGGAACCGCGACATGAACCGAGGCACGGTAGGAGGAGACAGAGTACTTACATATTTTGAAAATCCTGGATAGAGATCCGATGATTGCCATTTTCTTCTGCCATCGTTTTTCCTGGAAGACGCTCTTACATTTCTTTCCAGAAATTTTATGGAAGCGCGATATGAACCGAGAAACGGTAGGAGACAGAGTACTTAAATATTTTGAAATACAGAATACTTTAATATTTTGAAAATCCTGGATGGAGATCCGATGATTGCCATTTTCTTCTACCATCCGTTTTTCCTGGAAGACACTCTTACATTTAACTCCAGCAATTTTATGGAAACGCGATATGAACCGTCAAACGGTAGGAGACAGAGTACTTAAATATTTTGAAATACAGAATACTTTAACATTTTGAAAATCCTGGATGGAGATCCGATGATTGCCATTTTCTTCTGCCATCGGTTTTTCCTGGAAGATGATGCTCTTACCATTCCTCTCGAGAAATTTTATGGAAGCGCGATATGAACCGAGACACGGTAGAAGGAGACAGAGTCCCGGGAGACTAGAAAAACTTCTTCCTCTTCGCTCCTTCTTCGAGCTTAAACTCGTTGCAACAGCCTGTTGGACTTTTTCGAGTTGTTTTCCATCTATAAATAGACTCGCCGGCATTTACCAATAACCGTCCGAGGAGCCTCGGGATACGGGAAGAAAATGGAAAAACAGAGGAGAAAAGAGACTCGAGTAAACCAAGTAAAAAAATAATAATAAGACGAAAAGCTTGTATAATGATAGCTTTTGCTAACGAACCGAACGGTCCGAACCTGTTGCTCCTCTCTCTCTCTCTCTCCTCGCATAAAAGTCGAGAGAGGCAAAAGCTGCGAGTGAAAAAAAAATTCCTCGAGATACCGAGAATTGTAACCCATTCCTCAGGTAAATGTAACAATCCTCGCATGTTTTGCTCCATTAGCAACAATGTAGGATAAAATATAAACAACCTTTTCGATTATATAAAGTGTCATTACGAGAGTTTTATCGTATTCGATCGGCGCATAATCGAAATACCGGGGTGCACGGGAAAAAGAGCGACGGACAAACGAGAGAAAGAAAGAAAGAGAGAGAGAGAGAGAAAAGAGATTGGTAGCGAGAGGCTAGTGCACCGAAGAAAAGAAAATGGCGTCGCGTGGTAGCGAGCGTCAGGACGTAAGAGAGCCTTCGCAAGGTAAACCAGGCACGAGGAGTCGTTGCCTTAATCGTCGCGAAACGAACACATGCCGCGAGAGTTGCAATACCACTCGGGGAAACAAGGGAGAGAGCGGAGGGAGAAGGCGAGAAAAAAGGATTGAAAATAATAATATAATCGAATGTTGACGGGTTACCGCAGCCATTGCGAGCATCTGTTATGCACATCCATTCCGATGCCATTTTATAAATATATATATATATTTTATATATATAATATATACATATAAAATATTGTATTATATTGTATTGTATTATATGTATATACATACATATATATAAATACATATGTATATATATAATATACATATACATAAGATATACATATATATATCTTATATATATAATATATACATATATTTTATATATATATATAAAACTCGAAGGAGCAGTTTTCTGTTTTTTTTTCTTTTCTTCCTCGAGATATTTTCCCTTTTGCAGTCGCCCTTTTTTCCCTTCGAGATCGAGCTTTACCGATTTGGAAGAAATCCTCGAGTCTTCGCATAAATCTTGCCATTTGCGCCCCGTCGCCATTTTGGATCCTTCGAGAATAAAAACGAGAGAGAGAGAGAGGGGGGGAGGAGTGTGTTTTTACGCGATTTGATCTTTACAGATAGGCTCGTATCGCCGGACGCCATCTTGTCCCTTCTTATCCTGTCTGACTACCGAGCTCCCGGGTCTCTCTTTCCTACACTCTCTATTCGCTTCTATTTATAGTTTGAGGCTATTATTTACGCTGCGTGCGCGAGAGAGAGTATCCTGCCGTGTCCACTTCTTCTTCTTCTTCTTCTCAATCTCCTTTTCTTGTTCCTTTTCCTTCGATCCTCTCTCCCTCTTCTCCGAAGGTACATCATTCTGGTTCGTACACACGCACTCCAGGAAAAAACAAGTATACGGCAATTTGCCTCTCGTCCTTTTCCTTCATTTTTCCGACTCTTATTTCTCGCATCATCCTCATATAATCTCGGCGAAATCGTCGGCGAGCTTCAGGAATGGGAGAGCAAGAAAAAAAAAACAAGAGTCCCCCAGGTCGACGAAAAAGAGTGTGCTCGATTATTCTTATCCTAGACCAAAGCCCGAGTGTGTATTTCGAGATACACGCAGGAGCGTGTCCCGAAGGGCTCGATGCCGATGAAGCGAGAAAATCTGACGATCCCTGTTACCGGTTTTATAAATAGAATTTCAGGTTGCTCGCGGTTATAAAGATTATTACGACGGAGGAGAGGACTCGCGAGAATCAGGATGCGCTAGATGCCAAGCTCGCTTCGGTTTTCTTGCATGCGAGAGAAGAAATAGCTAGCCGGGTGTCTTTTTCTCCATGTGTAATTATATTTCTGGCGCCGATCGCCAGGTGTTCTTCTCTCTCTGTCTTTCTCGCGCGAGAGGATGCACCGGAGCGTCCGTATACACCGAACGCTCTTTTTCTCCGTCTCTTTTTCGCCGTGATCGCGGCTGGCAACGACTTCCCTCCGAAGTATCCTCTCCGCTTTCTGTGTCCCTCTTTCCTCCTCATTCTCACTTAACGCAGCTCGGAGCGAGAAAAAAAAAGAGAGAGAGAGGGCTCATGTCCGGCGGACATGTATTCCGACTGTAACCAATTATTTTCTTTCTCTCTCTCTCTCTCTCTCTCGCTCATCTCCTTTATCGCTATTCATTTATTTCTCAGTTTTTGCCTCGAAAATATGTGCTCGAATCTCGGCTGATCTCGAAAGGTATCTCCGAGCGATATCCGCGGAAGATATTTTGCGAGTTTATATAGGCGCAGACATCACGTTTTCCGAGACAGGAACAAACGCCGAGATTCCGTTGACACTTTACAGCACGTTTTGAATAAAGATTTCCTTGAGACAATTGGAAGCGCGTTGTACTCGATGCTTCTGGCAAAAGCTCCCCATCTCTCTCTCTTTTATTTATTCTCCCCCGCAGTTCCCTCCGCTGACTCCAAACGCGACGAAAATAAAACGAGAAACGTCGTGTAACTCCCGATAGCTTTTTCCGTCTCCCGGTGTTTGTAACGTTCCGTCACATCCGTCCGGTCTGCAAGGGTTCTCCTTCCTCCTCTCCCTTTCTCCTCTCCCTTTCTCCTCGGCGTTTCGCCGCTCGTCGCTCTTTCTCTCCGCGATTCGAATGGAAAAAAGTTCCGTCTCTCTGCTCTTCACCGACTCTCTCTCTCTCTCTCTCTCTCTCTGTCTGTTATCTCAGATTTCTTTGTCGTCAAGAGGCAAAAGGGAGAGATTGCACTTCAGGATACTCGCGGAGGATCGCATCGCGATTTCCAAAGATTTTCTCTCCCCTTCACACCGTCTCACCCGCGCCTCATCGAGAAAACGTGACGCGCAGTGTGCTAATGACGCTATGCGAGAGGCGATCGTACCTACCCGTGCTACTCGGGGACTCCTCGCGATAGAGAATTTCTTTGAGAATCGCGGTTTGCTCAGCAAATAGACTGTCACGGACGGACACGCGCGCACACACCGTTTTCTCAACGAGACCTTGGAACGTTCATTCGGTAAATGGTGTGTCCCTTTTCAGATCGTCTCTGTACGCTCGTTCTTTTTTTTTTCCCCGTGAGTCGACCCCTTCTGCGGATACGCTCGGGTGCCACCGCCCCGTCGACGCTGTCGGGTCTCTATCTCTATCTGTGGATCTTTCTCTCTATCTCTCTCTCTTTCTCTCTTCCTCTTTTTTTATATTTTTTTTTACACCTCTCGGTGTGAATAATTATTCGAGTTATAATTAATGAAGGCTGTCGAATCATATTTGAGCAATAATTCGCCGCGACGAATTGTTTTCATCGTCAATCCTCTCACGCTCGACCCTCGGAGCTCCGCATTGTCACTTATGATTTCTTTCCATTTGTCCGCTCATAAGCGTTTAACACGAATTATAACGTGATTGGAGACTGGATTCGGGGCTACCTCGAGTTTAACTCGAAAAACATTGATTCTAATTCCTCCTGTGTATGCGTTTGATGGATCGGTACTGCTCAAAACTTCCTGTTAACAATTTTTTTTGAATCAGCTGATTGAAAATTTATGCAATTCGATGAGTTCGCGATCCGAGAGAGATTCGGTACCGGTTCCAGAAACAGCGCGCGTCCCGCTAGGTAAAAAAAAGAACAAAAAAATAATTTATTTCGTTGAAGATCATCGATCAGAGATGAATATGGGCAGGATTTATTGGACGAGTCGCAAATGGCCGTTGACTCTCTTTCGTGCCATTTATGCATAAAGGAGGATTCCTTCTGCCTCTAATCGACGTGCCAAGGCGAGAAAATAATTTCTCTCCGTATTCTCTTCTGCGTCGTGATCTCGTCGAAGAGTTCAGCACAGAAATCCCATAACGTTTTGCTACATTGGAATGTTTTATATCCTCTTTTCCTCTCCATTATCTTCAATCATATTACATTGATTCTCTCATACATAGTCGTTTAAAATGAATTATTCCCCGTGTAACGTATACACGAGAATCCGGCGAGACCGTGACACGGATTTCCCCCGAATATGACCGCGCGTTCAACCTGCGAGAGAGGATGAAATCCACAGCGCCACGAGAGGATGAGAGGAGAGAGGGAACGCTGACGTTCGAATCGACGAACTTGTGTACGGATATATAATAATCCATAAAATCGCCTGACTCGTCGGTAATTCATTTCTCTCCTTCTCTCCATCGCCGCGCGCATTTCAGCTCCGAGGAGAGGAGACGACAATCCAGTTTCCGCGGTATTACCATTCGATGCCACGAATCGAAGACGTAAATGGGTTTAAGAGTCCATCAATTACCATAATCGCGATTAATATGCTCATGAGATTATGAAAAAAGAATAAATATTAAAATCTTTTTCTATCGGCGCGGTGCCTGTCGGTGCCTCCGACCTGTCCCGCGGAGCTCGTTCCCGTGTACCTCGCGTAATTATTTTCGTTCCTGATAATTGCGTATTTCCTTGGCGATTGATAAAAACAACCTTCACGCATGACCGCGACGTCGATGACGTTTATTTTTCATCTCTCTCTCTCTCTCTCTTTCTTTTTTTCCAGTATCCGCACACCGAAGCGAGCACGGAATCGCGTGACGATTACGAATTCGCGTTATCGTCGAACGGTAAAGCGAGCCAGGATCCGCGAGCCGTCACGCTCGTCACTCGAACGATTTTACCGGCCGACTCGCGCATCTCGGCCGAGGCGGAGGATCTTCTGCGCAGGCTCTTGCAACCGGAGCCGAGATCGAGATTGAAATCAATTTTCGCTCTCCAACGAATCGCCTTCTACATGGGCCACGACATACGCGGCTACGTTTCGAAACAAGTAACTCGAATCGTTTCAAAATTAATAAAAACACATCGAACGTTTTAATAAAAACATGAAAACGTGATTGCAGCTTTCACCGTTGAAACTTCTCGGACGTCCAAAAACCGAGTCCGCATCCTCCAACGATCAACGACGCGCTGCGAGCAACGAGCACGACGCCTTTAAATCCTTCGACTCGGCGTTCCGGTGACACCGCGAACGTTTTTACATTTATTACAAAAATCACTACGCAATATCGACACGAGAAAAAAAATTCTATACAAAAATCTTTTTTTATCAACGTCTTCAGACTCGGTTTACAAAAGTGTTTTAATTTTTATTAAGAATAGTTAACAGTATTTTGTTGTTTGTTACAGTATCTCATAGATATAATAATAATAATACAATAATAATAATAATAATACAATAATACAATAAATTGCGATAATCTTAATAATGCGTATACAAACTAATAACAAAATTGAAACGAGGAGTAAGGCAAAGAAAGGAAAAACAAAGAAAACAATATATATAGATAAATATATATAGTGTTTTCGAGTCGCGAAACCAACCAGGCCTGGATAGGTGACCTGAATCTTCTTGGCTGTCTGTGAAATTTTTTTTTTTTTCTATATATATATAATTTTTTTTCCTGTTATTCTCCACTTCACATTTGTTCTTGATTACATTTTTGTTGTTGCTGCTGTTGTTTTTTCTCTCCTCGAAACTTTTCGTCCGGTCGCACATTCGTCTCTCGATCGAGTTGCGAAAAAAATGTTTCTCGAGTTATTAACGTTACGATTATTATTCGCGTGTCTTCGTGTGTGTCTGTCTGTGTCTTTGAGTGTATACATGTATATATATATTTAGAGAATATATATATATATATACACATACATGATTATTATCTTAAAATTAACGGGTTTCTTCTTTTTGCTTCTCCTCTTTCTCTCTCTCTCTCTCTCTTTCTCGTTTATAATACAACGGATTTCATCATCGTCGTTCTTCGTCGACGTGTCAGCAGCACTATTTGCCTTTCTACTTTCGTAGGAAGAAGAAGGAAGAGCGGGGAAAATCGGAGGATGGGAAAGGGAGAGGATCGAGGCGGGGTACGTGCACGTGACTTTTTTCGAATTTCATTTTTTTTTTTTTGGTTTTTTTCTTTTCATTTTTCGCTCACTCCCGTATTCATAAAAAAAACGAATCAATCAACCATCGCGCTCTGTTCGTAATTTTTTTTTTCCTTTTTTTCTTCAAAATCAAAAACTTCTCGAAGACTCCTGATAATTTCTTATCGCTGATCCTTTTTTTTTCGTCAGTGATTTACATCCCCACTTTTTTTTTCGCACTCAATATTTTCGTATTCGTCTCATCTCTTATAATCGTAATAACTGCAGGAGACGATTGCACATTTTTTTTTTGAGTGACGGAGATATATAAGCGGCAGTCGAGAAAAGTATACAAACCCTGTATGACAATGGATTAAAATACATAAATACATATATACATAAATATACGCCTGTATATATAGTTTATTTATATATACACATATATATGTCGATATATATGTAAATATGTATAACAAAATTCAACGATCGAGATATCGCAAAGTTCTTTCATCCTCCTGCGCGAAATTCCTCCTGATCGTCTGCTCTTTTGGAAACTTCGTCGTCTCGTTCCCCTCACTTTTTTCCCTGTGATTCCCTCGCCCCTAGTTCTTCTTTCTATCCGCTTCGTTCGTTTTTCCACTCGACGAAGCGACGAGCGTCGTTTCGTTAAAATTTATCGATCGCATTACGTTTTTTTTCTCTCCTCAAACTTCTCTCTCGAAGACGTGATTTTTGTTTTCTTTTTTATCATCCATCTAAAATCGATCGAACATCGTTTATTTGAACAACGAACGTAAAGTGCATGAGTATTTCATCTTTATCATTTGCTTTAAAATTCTTTGACTTAACGTTCGCCGATGTTTATTATCGTCAATGGTCTCGTCACCGTTTTTTTTCCTCTATTGTTATTATTATTATGATTATTATTCATATTGTTATTTTTTTCATTAGCGCTATTATTATTATTATCGTTATTATTTCGATTAATGACTTTTTTAGTATTTATACACGGAAAGGGCAAATGAGGCTGGGGAAAAAATTCCCCCGGCTTCGAGGACCCTTCGCGTTCGTCGTTTTAATTTCCTTTTCCTCTCTCTCTCTCTCTTTCTCGGTTTTTATTCTACTCTACGTCCTGTTTTTTTGCGAAATTCACTCCTTTACCTCGCTTTTTTTCGTTCGTACGTAAAATACCGATTTACTTCCCTCGCCACCGTTCGTGCGGAAGAGAAAAAAGAAAAAAAAAACAGTACACAAAAATTGCACGAGGAAGCTAAGACGTTGCCCGCAATGTATTTTTGTTCATCAGGACGAGACCTCTTCCCGATCTTTTCTCGTTTTTTTCCTTCTCTGCCCTCAGCGCAAGCGATAGCCAAGATCTTATACTCTTTTTTTTTGTTATTTACTCAATTTTCTTTTTTAATATGCGATTCGTTTCTCCGGCGCTTGAGAAAAAAAAACAGAAAAGAAAATGGAAAAGCACTCGCACATATATTTATACATATATGTATATAGGTTATATTTCTTTCCTGTGGTACGTGTATTTCATTTTTCTCATATATAATATTTACATGTAAAAAAAAGATTCGATATATACATATATAAATATATACGTATAGATATATATGCACGGTCTGTTGTTGCTTTTCATTCGCCACTTGATACTCGTTTTCGTTTGTTCGTTAATTTCGAGCCTCCACATGTGAGTCTACTGATTTTCACTTTTTTTTTTTTCAAGTAACAATTTTTAATAACCGACATTATTATCGTCACTCCAAAATTTCTCTCTCTCTCTCTCTCGTTCTCACACACACTCTTCCTCTCAGCGACTTATGCAGAAAAAATCGCGTACGAGTGAAGCATCGACTTTTTTCCAAAAATTTTTTTTTTATAATTCTTATCGGCTAGTATCATTATTACTATTTATACATATACACATACAGATGTGTATATTTTCAAGTATATTTATATTTACCGGGCTACACGGTAGCCGCATTCAATTTTTTATTATTCGAATTTCTATTTATACGAGAGAGCGACGCAAAAAAAGCATCGGTCATGTACAATTTGTGTTGCTTGTGTCACTTGTGTGTCATCGTTTTTTTTTTCAACCATGTGTGTGTGTGTGGACGTCGCGCTTCAATAAAGCCGATTCAACAAGTTTGTTCGATTGCTCATTAATTATTAGCGATTCTTCAATTTATACGTACGCGCACAGTGCCGATAAAAAATGCAGGATAACCGCATTGCTAATCTCGATATTGCAATCTCAGAGGTGACAAGAAAATAAAGAGACAGGAAAAAAAATGTTGAAGAAAATATCGTCAGTGCGAGGAAAAAATTTCCACGAGTTTCACTGACTCGCTGATCGTATTTATTCCGAACTCCCGTTCAGCACTGTGCACGCAAATTTTGACACGCGTTTATAAAACTTGTGTATAAAATGGAATCGCGTTGCTGCACTTTTGTGCTAATGAAAAATGAAAAAAGGAGAACTCAAATATTTTGCGTTATCGACGATGAGACCGAAGAGTCGACAAGAAATAAGAGAAAGTGAGAGAGAAAGAGGAAGAGAGAATTAAGCTCAATTTTTACATCGACTCCCTCGTACGTCTTCGTAAGAGGTTTTTAGCTGAAAACAATGCTCAAGCCCATCGAAAAATGAATTTCAGTGTCGAGCTCTTGAAATTTGAAAAAAAAACATGGCCCCGCACGATTTCGAAAAGTGTAG
This sequence comes from Cremastinae sp. B BG-2022a, assembly GCA_030522605.1. Classification (NCBI taxonomy): domain Eukaryota; kingdom Metazoa; phylum Arthropoda; class Insecta; order Hymenoptera; family Ichneumonidae; species Cremastinae sp. B BG-2022a. Next base: position 22,987 of record JAPYYX010001658.1, read on the forward strand.
AAATGTAATATTCACTATTACTAATTTTCTTTTAAATAGACCACAGTTATCGATTATTGTTTGGCATTCGAAATCGTCGAGATCCACAGATTCGACACTACAAATTCACTTTGTTTTAGCGACGATCAAGCTCCAACGTGAACAACATTTTTTTTAATTCCTCTCTCATCCTGTAATCTCAGTGGGAACGATGCCCATTCTTGATATTGATCGCTAATAAAATAATAATAATAATAATGAGAATGATAATAATAATAATAATAACAACAGTAGATAATTACGATACTGATAACGATAACGTAAAAGTAACCATCGGCGATTAACGTCCATTTTGACAATATGACAATTGACGAAAGTAATATTGTAAATTGCACGGTTAATCGCGTTACGTGTTGTTAAACAATGACAATTAATCATCGTAAGCGTTTCAATTTTTAGTTAACGTTTTAAACTCTCGTTTATTTATTTTTTTTTTTGCTTTTTCCGCAAACGCAGAAATCTCGATCAACGATCGAGGATTTAGTTACGATATGGTTATCGAAAGGGCGTGTCAATTGCTTAAAAAACATGATTGTTCCTATCCTTCACTCGTTTTGCCTCTCTTTTTGTTCCTTATTTTTTATTTTGATCGCCTCCTCTTTGCTTCTACTTTTTTTTTCCTTCACGTTCCCCACGATTTTCATCTTATTTGTCTCTTTGGGACTCGACGATAAAAACGAAAAACGAGTCGTGGAGTAAAAACTTTAGTTCCTAAACCGTCAACGAATGCAAAGTTTGCATTGGAAACTCGTTACGTGACCCAATCGTCACTCGGTAAGAGTCGTCGCGACGAATAATAAGAAAGGTAGAGATAGATAGAGAGAGAAAAGGGAGAAGAGAATTTTCGTCGCGAGAGGACCGATGCAAAAGGATCGGAAAAATAATCAGCGAGCAGGCCCGACCGTTGTATCCATTTTCGAGGAAAGATACAAGATGCGGAATCCCACCCTATCACAATTGTTCGCCGACGCGAGTTACGTCGACAGCCGAAAATTACGGAAGACGCGCGAATTACTCAGAATAAAGGGCATGAAAAACAAGACGATGTTCGTAACTAAGAGAAAATATAGATCGTAAATTGGCCCGATTCCTCGCGCGTTTCCGGTTATCCGGATAAGACGCCATTTTCTTCGTTTTTCCACGTCCATCGATTCTCTTCAAAATGCCGTCGGAGCTTCGATGATATTTGCGTCCATCAACGAAATGACTTACGTCCAACCAACAGTGAGGACCGACGATAATGACGCCACCATTTTCGTAGCCGCTTTGCACATTGCGATCGTCATGGCCTATGGAACCTGATAAGATAAAGACAAGAAATTTCGATTACAATCAATCATTTTTTCAAGATTATTCTTAGATTAATATTGTCATTTCGTTTAATCGATAATTACCGAGTAAGATGTCGACTGTCTTCGTGAACTGCCATCTCCGAGCTCTTGAACTCGTTCAGTTCCTTCCTTATGGCTGCCTTGTCCTTTGGCGTCAAACGAGTCCAGGGTTTGTCAGCCCGTCTGTCGTAATCGTGGGCCTGCGTTACCTCGATATAATCGCTGAATCTGATGATCTGTGGATATGAAAAAAACAGAATGGTTACATTAGTTAAATTCCTTTTTGCCGAAATCTTCTCACTCTTCTTCGTTGCTCACCTTCTTCTCTTTCAACTCTTCGACTGTGGGTCGGAAACTCAGTTTTCTTAAAAGATAACGCTTCTTTTCCTCCTTTTGTTTCTTTTCCTCAGCTGGACTTTGCTCTATAAGCAGAGAAGAATTTTAAGGTCAACCAACAAAGTTTTATTGGAACAAAGTTCGCGTAGCTCCTTTCTTTTGGCACTGACGAAACTTACTCTTTAAAATATTACGTTCTTCAAGTTCCTCCTGCGTCGGTCTCATGCTCAGCCGCCTGAAAATTATTTGATAATTAATTCGTATAACTGTTTAAAAAGTCATGAGCAAGGAAATAATTTGTAACTTTGAAATAATAATCACCTGATGAGCCTCGCGCCGATCGCTTCCTTCGATTCTTGCCTCTCATTGTCGGATTGTATCTGAAGAATGTTTCTGTTGATGAGTTCTTGTCGATCGGGCCTGAGGGCCAATTTCAACGAGAGCGATTCCTTTCGCGCTATTTTGGCTGCCAGCCGACCTAAATCACGAATGACAAGTGGAACTTTTAGAGAATTTCTTCGAAGAATTCACGGAGGCATAAAAAGCGCAGAAAACCACACGAAAATTTTGTCTCGCATCAACGCAATACCCTCAACGAAGGATGAGCAACTGAAGCTTCTCTGAATCGGTAAGAGTCTTTCAACAGGCTCGATCGAGGCAGTCGCGATAGAAATATTCGAAGCTGTCCATATCGACAGCATTCTGACACGAAACCGAAAAAATGCGCACGCGAACGACCACGGAATGAATTCTATATTTAATATCTTTCTATTGAATGGAAAAATAGCTCACATCGCGAAATTAAATTTAAAAAAAACAATGCGCTCTTCATCGTGAAAAAATATGCGACTTGTCGCGGAGACGCTCGTGAGCTCGACTGAATCACACGAGGAGATATATTCGGGGGTTAATATAAACTTCAAGGCGCCTCTTGACTCGTGTTGGGAAAGCACAATGGTAGTGGTGACTCAAATGTGTAGGCGTCAATGTGAGAGTGGAAGCTTTACCCCTTCCCTTTCATTCTAGCAGTTGTATAATTAGTATACTTTGCGAAGGTTGACTCGAGCAATCGCACACTCGGCTAATATATTTTTGACAAGGGGGAATTTCTAGCGGCGCCGTTCCTCTTTTCGTTCGGTTGCTCACACTTTTTTATTTCTTTTTCTCCTCTCTCGCTCTCTCTCTCACGCTCGATCCGATCAATGATCGGAGTCGACAAGATCATCGACTTACTCTCGTCGTCGTCGTAATCGTCCCTGTACAGAACTTGTCCGTCGCCCGAATCATCGGAGTCCTCTCGTATCACGTACGGTCGAGTATTTTCCTTGTTCTCCATTGTACAGGGCAACTCGAGACCAAATCTGACAGGTCGACTGCTGCAATTTGAAACGAGAATAAAATATCGTTATTAACTTGTGTCTGATTCTTTCTTTGAATCCAATAAATTTTCAATAAAGCGTCAGTTTGATGACTAGTGAACCAATGGCAGTCGATATGAAAAGAAAGCATGGCAAAAGAGGTATGACGCTTCATGACATCCCTAAAATTGAAGAGAGTGTAGAAACGAGATGCAAGTGTAATCGCACCGTGTCAAAAGTTGGTTCCCTCGAAATCAAACCTTTGCTTCGGACAACGACACGAAAAAACGTGAAATAAAATTGCCAGAGTAGTTACGTATACCCTTCATGATCGCATGACCCATTCGTTAAAAGCATATACTGATTTTTAATCAACGGTGAAGCAAAATGGCGCGCAAAAAGAATAACGAGTTATCGAAATCAATTTGTAGCAGGAACAAAATTTGTCGATACGACTGGACATCGACCGATGAAAGCAACGATTTTAACGAAGTAGGTAGAGCAGATTAATCGTCAATAGAAAAATTTATGCTCTTCTTTTTTCCATTTCTCGTGCTAACGAGATTGTGTCAAAAAGACCGACAATCTGCATTTTTATTCTGCATGCTTTTTAATTACTATCATCATTAATTTTATTGTTAATAATATTATTATTACTGCTACAAGAGCAGCTGGCAAAATTACCATTTTCTCATCCTAGGCCTCAATTCCGGCCTTCTGTTAGCATAAGAAGAACAACGATACTTTACTAGTGATCGGAAATGAGCGGGAATGAGGTGTTGTTTGTCGAATGTATAGCAAAAGAGAAATAACTCAAATTAAAATCGAGAACAGGTGATGAAAAGAAACAAAAAATATTCAATAATTTTCTTCAAATTTTCTCGATTGATTTACTATCAACAGAGAAAACTCAGGATAAAGAACGAGAGAAAAATGTGCATGTCATGTCGATGACTTTTAGTTTCTTTCTTGCGAATAGAGTTGATTTTGACGATGAATCGACGAGAACTTTGAATTTTGCATTACCAATTCAGAATTTGGTCAGAAGTGAATTTTTGCTCGTCGGTTCGTAAGTTATTAATTTTTGGAGAGGATATAGCTCGACGATAAGTCACGAGCATCGGGGAGCAACTCACTTGAACGAGGCGTGAAGCTCTTGACGCAACGTCAACGGTCTGTTCTCTTGGGTAGGAGTATTCTGTGGTGTGCCGGGAGCGCTGTCTGGACCCTTCTTCTTCAGCGCGCTCTTGAGCGGCATCGCGTGAAACTTTGGCTCTTTCGCTGGTATCTCCTCGATTCTCGATGTGTCGATGTTTGGATCCGCGTGCGTGAAAACGAGACACCGCGAACTCATGTCCTCCTCATCGGAATCTTCTTGATATCGAAAAAAAGAAACGTTTTGAAATTTATACACGTCACAAAAACATTCTTAGTAAAATCGATTTCGCACAGTTTTCTCCCTAGCAGACATTTGTTTAAAGCTTATAACGTTAATAAATAATTAATAAAAAACAAATTTTTTGGTACTAACATTGAATCAAAATTCATAAAAATTTTATATCATGAAAAATTAAGAGCAATCACAACCACGTGACCACCCAGATTTCGTAGGTCCCGGATTTCCCTCTCAAAATCGAATAATTAAACTTGAAAAAATCACAGCATACTCCTTTCGATCCCAAGAATTTGCCTCTGGTCCAAATTTTCATAAGAATTCACGTATTAATTAATAAAAAAATAGACAAACAACGGGTGCGTCTTCCGCGAGAAAGCCGTGTTCCAACCTTTGTTTATTTGTTTATTAATCAATGAGTGAATTCTCATGAAAATTCGGACCAGAGGCAAATTCTTGAGATCGAAACGAATATACTGTAATTTTTTCAAGGGTAATTATTCGATTTTGAGAGAGAAATCCGGGACCTACGAAATCTAGCAACTTTTAGGGTTGTGATTGCTCTTAATCGAATAGAACTATTCGATTAAGTTTATTTTTATATTTATTTACAAAAAAAAAATGAAAAAACATGATTACTAATGCTCATACTAATCTTGAAGTAAACGAATTTCTTGAAATAAATAGATACCCGCAAGGGAAATTCCTCTGTATTCTTTTTTTTCGAATTTAGCAAAAACGATGAAAAAGGAGAACTAACCATCGTTGAGACACCTGGGGTCGAACGCGGATAGTTTGGTCTCTTTAATATCGTGAATTTTTTTCTTCAGCATCTCCTGTCGACGATGCCATCCCTGATCGTATCGTTGGCGATCGGATCGCGGACTGGGCGAGCTGAACATCGGCGGCGGCGGAATCGGTCCGATCTCGCTCAGCGGTATCGGCGGTTCGGGAAGCTCCGACAGCACGAGGGTCGTGTTGTTGTGCGTCGCGATGGGCGTCATGTATCGATCGATGTTTTGCGACTTCTCGGAACCGATCTGTTGCTGGATCGTCGAGACCTTTCGACCGCTCATCATCCCCGCTGGATCCAGGGTGTTGGGACGATTCGGCTTCTGCTGGTCGCAAGACTGCGAATTCATCCCGACCGAGCCTTGACTCCCGGTCGAGTGTAAGCTCCCGTCCTCGCATCCCGTCGACGATTCCTCGTTCCCCGATAACGTCACATTTCCGCCCTGCTGCTGATCAGTCTTTTCCTTCTTCGGCTCTGTGAAAAACAAAATCAACTTCAGATTAAAAAACACGAAAACAAACAAAATAACAAAAATAATAATAAAATAAAAACAGCGTTGAGAGAATGAGAGAGTTTCTTTTTTGTGTCAGCCGTACGCTTTGTTTCGTCGGTTCGTAAACGATATCGACCTCGATTTGAATTAATAATACAGAGATAATTCCTCCTGTGTATGTACACGAGCCCTGACGATGTTGCTGAAGAAATTCGGTGGGTAGTCGGGACCGGGAGGGAGGTAATTTTCACGAAGTTTCTGGGGCATGGCCGATGCCCGTAGATATCGAAGAATTGGACTCTCGCCAATGAAATTCCAAGCGTCACGTTGGGACACGCGTGTCTTTGCCGCGGATGCTTTGAGGCCGCGAGAATCCGAGAGAGAAAAATATTCAACATTTTTTTCTACCCTCGACTCGAATTCCTCGCTTCGAAACAATTTTTTTTATTTATCTTCTGAAGCCAGAGAGAGAGAGTCTACTCGCCTTTCCACTTGATTCGCAATATCCGAACCATCCGTACGGAATCCTCGACCGACACTCCGGCCGGACACGCGAGACGCAACTGCGAGCGATAAACGGAAACGGAATTTTGACGGATTCGGAACCAGCGTCGGGACGCAACTGCGACAACGAGCGAGCATCGGGGGAATTCAAAATAGATTTCTCCCACGCTACGCGGATTCTTAGGATGCGAATCCCTGTTTTTTTATCAGATGACGCGGCTCTGTCGTAAGAGACGATTCATTGTTTCCGCGTTATTCCCGTCCCTGACCGATATTAGAAATTCTATTGTCCGCGCGATATTGCGGGAGAAACTTTACGCTCGTTTGCGTTTCTATATTTAATCTCGTTGTTTTTCTCAAGAGCTTCAGCCGCTCACCTGGTGACGGGAATTTGTCACCCTTTTTGTAATCGGGTGGGAGAAAGTCCGCCGGCGGTGTAATCGGCGGCGCGCCGTCCCAACAGGGAGCAACGTCGGGCTGTAGCAAATCGTAGTCCTGCTCCTGTTCCCGTTCATAGTGGATGTGATGATGATGGTGGTGATGATGATGATGCGGATCGTCGTGATGATTCGCGTAGTCGCCCGAGATCTCGAGCCTCCGTTGTTTCTGGCATCGCCGTCGGCGTCGACCTCCAGGTGTCAAGGTCTTGACGGCCTCGAGGAAGCTGACGCCGCTCATTCTCCTCGATTCTCGATCGACCTTGGTCTATTCTCAACGGCGATGACGGAGGGAGAGGGAAGAGAGCGAAGAACCCTCTATTCGGGGTTCCTCGACGTCCTGAGCGACATCGTCCTCGAGCAGCTCAAACGGAGACGCTCGAGAGTGTCCTCGTAACCGAGCTTGATAATTTTCCAACGGTAAATCGCACCATCGTCACTTCCTCCGATTTTCCGACGTTTCTTTCTTTGTTGAGAAAATTCAAAAAAAAAAAAATAAAAAAATATTTGAAAAGACTCGAGGATGCGTCCGGCTCTCACTGAAGGAAACGAGAGCTCCGAGAGCTCGGGACCGTTTGACTGGCGTTCGCGAAGGACCGGCGGATCCCCCGAGCACCAGCTGTACCTCTTGCATTCGGCATCGATGCCGTTCACTGGCGAATAGTACACGTTCGTAGGACGAGGATAGCCGGGAAAGCGCGGAGGTGGCACCGAGAGCCTGCGCCACCGGCCTCCGCGCAACGCAACGCTCGGCACATGACAGAAGGAGAGACGCCGCGTGGGCGAGTTCCCGTTCAACTCATGGATGAAATTCAACCGGAGGCTTCGCCGACCGAGCGCGAGCGGGGGTGCCTGTATTTGCCAGCATTAACGAGTGGATCAAGGGCTCCCTCTATCGCGCGCTCACCCCCGGGCAAGGGAACTCGATCGTTACCCGGTTTCCTTTCCCGACCAGTCGGGAAGCCAGACTGCCCAAAATATCGAAATTCCTCGCTCAAATAATCTACCGAAATTCACGATTCGCTTCCTGTTCCTTTGTTTCAATTTGCCTGGCTAATTTCAATTTATGCGAGTTGCTTCATTTTCGAGAGGATGAATTTTCTTTTTTCTCATATTTTCTTCTTATTTGATGTAATTCATTTGGGAATAGTCTCAATGATTTGGAGCTTTTTCGTGATATTTTTGTAAGACGCATTGAGAGCTTTTTGAGTCCGTTGATAAGTTTTTTATGATTTCATGGTGGAAATTGTGAAAATATTGCAATTGAAAAAATTCTCACATTTAAGAAGCACTGAGAGCTTTTTGAACTCCTTCGATTCCTCATATGTTATTTCATGTAATATTGTATATTAATATTGTCTTTATTTTTACTCAAAGTGTCAAGCATTTGCCTAAAGGTGTATAAACACGATCCGAGTTTATAGTTATAAATGTGTCCGAGTCTTGATAACAAAATTGTTCGATTGCAATATTTTCCAATTTCGACCGTGAAATCACGGAAAATTCGCATAAAAGAACATTTTTTAGCCTCTCGTTGATAAGTTTTCCATGATTTCGCGGCGGAAATTGTGAAAATATTGCAATCGAAAAAATTCTCACATTTATTACTAGAAACTCGGATCGTGTTCACACACCAAACACTGAGGGCTTTCTGAACTCCATCGATTCCTCATTTGTTATTTCATGTAATATTATATATTATTATTGTGTCTTTATTTTAACTCACAAAGTGTCAAGCATTTGCCTAAAGGTGTATGAACACGAACCGAATTTATAATAATAATAAATGTGTCCAAGTTTTGGTAACAAAATTTTTAGATTGCAATATTTTCCAATTAACTCCGCAACATCACGCGAAATTCGCATAAAATAACATTTTTGAGCCTCTCGTTGATAAGTTTTCCATGATTTCACAGCGGAAATTGGAAAAATATTGCAATGGAAAAATTTCTCCAACACATTTATAACTAGAAACTCGGATCGTGTTCACACACCTCAAGGCTTCCCAAAGCACAATAAACCATTTTATTCTGTTTGTACCGCGATTTATCAGACTTTGAGAAAAAAAATCAATTCAATACTTTTCTATTTTAGTTATTTTTGTTAGAATTTTTCTCTGCGAATTCTCAGACTAAAAAATAGGATTACATTCTTAATCTTTTTTTATCCTGTCTGTCGTCGGATCTCAAGGACAAATTCGATGAATCGATTTGAGGATTTTTATCCCCCGTCTGCGGGTTCCCCCGATGATTCTGCGGAGTTTATTTTCTTCCTGCGGTACGGATTAAGTTGGGAAAATCCTCGATGGTGTGTACACTCGCACACACATAAACGCGCGCGCATCAACCTTCCCGACATATTATCGATCATTCCCGTTTTTGCGTTCGTACTGGTCTCCATCCAGCTTCCCCTTCCCGTTAAATATCCCACTACTTTTCGCGGACTCCGCTGTACGAGATTTTCGAACGGGAACGGGAATAGCGCGTGTATGACCTTGGCCCACCGCTTTCCCAGCCTCTTTTCATCCCGTCACCTTCCTTCCCACTTCTTTTTTCCTCATTTTCTCCTTTTTCCATCTTTCGCCACTTTTCTCCATTGTCCTTGCTCCTTTTTCCTCGTTTCCCGCTCCGACACTTCCGCTCTTTTTCCTCGTCGCTTCCCCCCCCCGGGTTATTTTTATTCCGAAATCACGGGACGAGACTTTTCCCCTGATCCTTCGAAAATTAACGAATCGTAAATCTCACGAGTTCCGGAAATTTCTCGAATTGTGAAAAATCGTCTCAGGGATACCTGGAGGAATTTTTCTCCTAGGACGTCGTCGAGACCTTGACCGCGAGTTTCCGTCTCTTGATTTTTCTCTCCCGTCTCCTGCACACCGTGGAATCTCCTCGGGGTTTCGCTCTCTCGCGCAGCATCGATTTTTTCCTCGAGATGGCTGACACGCACAGACAGACATCTTCTCATCCAGACCGATAGATACGCGATTCAGCATCCTACAGATTTGTCTCGGAGTATCGTTACTCGAGGAGAGGGTACACAGAAAAAGAAACGAACGAAAACGAGCAATAACGGACTCACGAATGAGGAACGATTTTCCCTCCTCCTCGAATTTCCGATATTCAGCCAGACTCTGAAATCCTGCACGAGACAGGACGACTGCATCGCTTTCCGCAATGACCCACCTTGCCAGGATTCTCCGAGCGAGATCGACTTTTTTTTTCTCATCTCTGGACGAGGAGAAACTCCTCATCCTACCACTTCAGAAAAAGCTCATCAAAAAGCTCGCACAAAAAGTTTCGACGCTGAAAAGTCAATGGTTCGATGCGGAGGAGAAAACAATGGAGAATTTTTGTATACCCGAAAGAATGTAATTACGGTTCGTTGATGAGCGGGTGGGCTCCGATCATTTGAATAAATTGTTTGTCCCGGAGTTAAAGCCAACATTTGCCGAAAGGGTATGAAAATTTCAAGCGGGAGTAGGTTATGGCCGAAAGTCGACCCAGAATCCTAACGCCAAGGGGGATTCGTGCAGAGATTATAATGTGTATGGAAGAGAAGAAGAGAGAGAGGGAAGGATCTACTTGTTCCATTATTTGCCAGATGAAACCTTGACATTCCGAACTTTGTGGGCGATTCGAGATTGCCCGTATTTTCGATAACACCCCCGTCACCCCATTGAAATCAACGCTCGCTCACGTTTATGTCCATGATTTTTTTTCCCACCGAGATGCGCCAGTCACGCTAGGCTATATTTTTTCGGGTTCACCCTCGCGGTTGATGACGACAGAGCCTCGTTATAATGGACTTTAGTCGATATTTTGATAGAACGAACGACGCGATTTGTTATTGTTGCATTTGGATGAAATTCAGACCATGTAATTGAATACAGCCTAGATTTTTGCAATTTTCAAACTTCCGTAACTTCGAAAATATAGACGATTTAAGGTGATGATTAAGAACAATTAGTTGGGTAGTCACGTGACCATCCAGATTTCTTAAATTACGGATTTATTAATTTATAAATGAATTGTCATAAAAAATCGGACCGTATCGCCGTTCTTTGGATCGAAAAGAATTCATCACCGCTTTTGATGTGTTGAATTTTTCAATATTGAGGGAGAAATCTGTAGAGAAAAAATTTCAGTCGCGCTGACCCTTTGTCATTTTTCTCTGCAGATTTCTCCCTGAATATTAAAAAAATTTAGCTCAAAAAAACGGTGATACATTATTTTCGATCCAAAGAACGGCGCTCTGGTCCAATTTTTTATGAGAATTCACTTATTAATTAGTAAATATGTTATTTCCGAAATCTAGTAACTTTTGGGTTGCCATTGCTTTTCAGGGCAATGGCAATCACGTGACCACTTAGATTTCGTAAATTACGGATTTATCAATTAATAAATAAATTGTCCACAAAAATTGGACCGTATCGCCGTTTATGTCGAAAAGAATATATTACCGCTTTTGATGCGCTGAATTTTTCAATATTGAGCCAGAAATCTGTAAAGAAAAAATTTCACTCGCGCTGACCCCTTGTGATTTTTCTCTACAGATTTCTCCCTCAACATTGAAAAATTCAGCTAAAAAACGGTGATATATTCTTTTCAACCCAAAGAACGGCGATACGGTCCAATTTTTTATGAGAATTCACTTATTAATTAGTAAATATGTTATTTCCGAAATCTAGTGACTTTGGGGTTGGTTTGCTCAAGTGTCCTATATCGTGTGAAAACGAATTTTGCTGTTTTCTATGAAAAAAAAAACAATTTTTGAAGGAAAGAATGGAACCGGGTTGTTCTCATTCTATCAAAGAGTAATGTCATTCTCTTCTTTTTTTTGAAAATATCAAAAATCTCTGAGAAAATAGCAAATCCATTTTTCATCTGTCCTTCTCGCACTTGTATGAGTTAAGCATTTTTAAATTTTGGATAAAATTCTTTTGATGTAAAATGCAAATACGGCGTATAATGTATTGAAAAAATTATAGTATAAATATGGTATTTCTTGGGAGAGATCTCTTTTTTGTTAGGTTTTCATACAAACACGAATTTAAAATTCCAATTTTGAGAAATGTCACGGGTCGCGAATGAGTAAAAAATTTATAAATTTGACAGAAACTTTCGTGTTTAAGGTGGTGTTCAACCCACATGAGTGCAAGGGAGTCACATACAAAATGGATTTTCTATTTTCTCAGAGTTTTTTAATATTTTTGAACACAAGAAAATCACTTTACTCTTTGATGGAAAGAGAACAACGTGGTTCTTCTTTTTTCTTCGAAAATTGGTTATTTTCAGAGAAAATAGCATAGTTCAATTTCGTACGATATAGCAAACTTCAACATCACCTTAAAAAAATCTTCACAAAGACATTGGTTACATGGACAAGTCTGTGATTTTTTATACGTAGTCATGAAAAAATCTGCACGTCTCTATATTTTGTATAAAATTGTTATTTAAATTTTTTTTTCAGTTCGGACAAATTATTCGCACTTAGTTAGTTAGAAACAAGGGTTCAAAAAGTGCTCACGTATTGTTTCATATTTTTTCAAGAATTTCAAAATTGTGAAATAAATTCAATACACGAACATCGTTAACTTTAACGATTGCTCGAAATAATCGTTAGCTAACGAGAGCTGTTAACGTCATCGTAAACTTTTTATGTAACCAAATAATTGAAAAATACAATCACGGTATTGCTGACGCGCCGGACGATTTCATTCATCGTCCAATGACGTTTATTAATTCACCTGCTCTTTCCTTCACGTGTGAGTAAAATTCGAAAACAAAATTCATTATATCGAGGTTTGCGAGGCCCAAGACGTTCATTGTAAGAAGGTCAAGCCATAATTGCCTTTGTCCGGAGAGGCTATTCTTTCGCTCAGATTCTCTCATTATTTTTTGATAAGCGAAAGCCCACGCTCTCTCGCTCCCTCTTCAATTACGTATCATAGACAAAGGGTACGGACGCCCGTGAATGAAATTCCACACACGCAAAAATATTCTCTGTCCCCGAAACTATAGTAAATGTAACTTTTTTCCGCCTACTGTTGCGGTCGATCAGCTGACGAGCGTCGAGTGCGAAACGTAGAGGCGCCGCGAGCGCCACCTGTCGGGAAAACCACGAACTAAAAAATCGCTGCTTTACCGACCGACGGCAAGTTAGGGATCGTCTTTACCGGCATTCACATTTTTCGCCGCAACTACAGCGAACCGACGTTGATAACTTTTTCCACCGATCGTCGCTGTTTTCCCGCTGCACGCGTAAAACGGATGTAGTCCTCGCGCGTGACACGAGGAACGAAGCGAAACGAGGAAAATACGAAAAAAACAAACAAAAGTGCACCGAGCGCAATCGATCACGGCGAGTGCTCTATCGTGTTTTCCATCCGCGCTGGGATTCCATGGATATACGTAAAACGTGGGCTCTCTTTTCTTTCTTTACGTTTCACCCCCTCGAGAGATTATTGCCTGTAGAAGGTGCATGCGTGTTACCTATATCGATTCCCGCGTCATCGCGAGACCCTTTTACTCTCTCATTCTCTCGTAGCTCCTGTTGCTGCACCGCCTCCTCCTCCACGTCGCTCGTCGCATACGTACCTGTAACATAAAAAGAGAAAGAGCGCGGGTTTTAGTTCAAAGCTTTTTTCCGTGCTCGGTCGCGGAATGAATCGGGAAAGAGTTTCAACAAAGGGAACAAAAGCTTCTACGCGAGTGTAACGACGTTCCTTTTCCACTTCTCTCCCCCCCTACATTTTAGTGGAATATACTTTTACGTTCTTTCTTTTATTGTTTTCATTCTTTTTTTCTTTTTTCTTTACGTTTTAGAATCTCGCATTGAAACAAACCTTGGGACAGATGCGGCAGACCGGTACCTTTGAAACACGTACAGCCCATAATAAATCCCATCATCGGCGTGGGCGCGCGCGCTCAGAAGCGCACGGTAATCGACCCCCACCCTTTTCCGACCTTTATCTCGAAGCAGAGAAGTTCGATTTTGCAAAACTTTGTTATCAAGTGTCCGGGGATTGGCCTGGTAGCCGCGACCGCACGATACCCTGCACCGACTAGCACTGCCGTCTCTATTTGTTTCTCCGTTTCTTTTACCGATCGCGTCCGAGCGGTAGCGACGTAACGGCAAATCCTAACGGAGCCTGATTATGGTCGCGGGCGCGTACGAGCGCTGCATGCGCGTATCACGGGTCCCCGCACGCTCTCTACGGGCGAGTCGTTTCGCTCGGCACCGAAAAGGAAATTGAGAGTTTCCGGACGGAAGTTGGCCTCTCGCGCTTGTCGTCTTCGTCGTCGTCGCCACCGCCACCGCCGCCGCCTCCGTTGCGCTCCGCCATCGCGAACGAGCTCTCGAAACGTGAGGCGTCAAGCGTTGAATTAATTAGAATCATTTGTCACTGGAGACGAGCGCACTTTGCCATTCCCGGCGAGCGCGTAACCACGGTCGGTAACGACGAAATCTGTTTTACCGGCCGTCGGTAAGTCAGGGATCTCGGTGTATTTATCCTCTTGGAGCCTCCCTCGCTGAAAATGTGCTGTCGTGCTTTTTATTTTTTATCCCGAGAGATAAGAATTCTCCATGGTAGCGGAAACATCAACATCGAAGGGTCTTGATTTTTTTTTAAACGCGAGATCCAAACAATTTCACTGTAGGTAATGGCTGGAAAAGTATTTTACAGAAATTGGATGCATGCGCGCGTTCCTGAGAGACGCAGCTGCGTCACTTTGTTCTTTCGTGTCCGCTGTTTTATTTTCACTGCACGAATTAAATGTGGAATTAAAATTCATGCGTCGAAATTCTCGTCGAGTCGATGCTGCGATTGATTCGCTGCGTCCACCGTTCCGGCCGATAGATCCGCAAATCGAAACTTATTTTGGGCTCCGGCTCGAGAATCTAGTCGATGTAAGACGAGAGAGAGAGAGAAAAATTCCTCGAGACACAAATCATCTCTGGATTTCGGCGAAGACGAGGAATCCGGCGACGAGAGAATCTCGTCCCGTTCGTCGAAGATTCGCGAGAGTCGAACGCATTTTCGTACACGATGTAATATCAGCAACGCTCGGCGGAGCAAACGGAGTATCGGACGCGTGCGAGGCTCGAGGTCAGTGACACAAGACTCGATGCTACGAAATTTCGCTTGTCAAGGAACGCGCCGAGGAAATAAAAATAAATAACGCACACGCGAGATTCGTGTTTCACTCGTGACTCGGCGTTGCGGGAAAAGCGATGAGGAAAAATCGCCCGAAGCACTTTTCACCGTGACTTTTCCTTTTTCACCGTTTACTGCGATTTATCGTGATAATCACTCGGCGCTATCTCCCGTCTCGTTATCTCGCACTGTCGCAAGCTCCGACCCACGATTCGCCGTAGCACTCGTTACGGAGGCGAGAGAGAGAGAGAGAAAAAAAAAGAGGAAACTATTGCGAGCGATGATCGTTGATGGCTCGCTCGGAGCGTGTCATAGGTCGCGAGAAACGTTCGAGGAGCGAGGTCCGTGGTGGCGAGAGAAAGGGCACGAGGAGAAAGAGGAAGAGGAGGAGGAGAACGAGGAGAGGGGAGAGGTCGAAAGTATCAGGGCTGCGAGTAGTCTCGTGTCTTCGGTGTAACCCGTAGGGGCGCGGTGACGAGCGATCCCAACTTCCGTCCTGTCCATTCCCGGTTACGTTCACCTTAACATGGTAACATCAATATTTGTACGCGATTGCGTAACGGTCACACCAAACGTATCGAGCCCCGCACTCGCGCTCTCGCACAAATTCCTCTCGGATTTCTCTTTTTCTCTTTTTTCACCTCGTTTTCGCGGGCGGCTGCACGGGGTCTCATCAGTGAGGTCGGTTAGTGACTGAGCGTGTCCGGGCGTCGCGACGCCGACGCCAACTCTCCTCACGCACACACTGGTACGCTCGTTGTTTCGCCACCCATCGAGCCTGCTGCACCCTCTACCTCGCGCTCTCTCTCTCTCTCTCTCTCTCTCTCGCCTGCAATAAGCCTCCTCCAGGCTCTTACCGCCGGGCAAGTCGGAAAAGAGGGTTGCCTCGTACTCCGGAGACTCTCGCCGCAACGAGAACTCTCGAGCTGCCTCTCGCTTTCTCTCTCGCTCTCTGTTGCTCGCTGGTTTTCTTTCTCTTTTTCCCGTGGACGATCCGTTGGAGCTCCGATCGAAATTTCTCACAGGACTCTGCACGAATCTCCGGTGCCTCGTTCCCGTGCACTATTCACACCCAGAATGCGTTGGAAGCGACCGAGGAGCGAATATCACGACGAAAATATTGATTTCCAATTGTATCAAGCCGGAGCCTTCTTCCACGATGACGCTTTTCCCGGTAAATATTACCTTGCGACGCAATAACGCGTTCATAGGAATATTTTACGCTCGTCAGCTGATCCACACTGGAAGTCACTATACGGGAATCTTTGAGGTTTAAATCCGTGCTGGCCTCATCGCTGTGGAATCTTCCGTCGAGTCTGGTGGATTTCTTTTTCCTGCGAGGAACATTTTGCGTTTTTTTTTACCGACTGAATTTGTGTCATTTTGACCAGAGGCCTAATTGGATCGATGATTGTCGGTCGGTAAGGAAGCGAACCCCGGACGAGTTGACGAATTTCGAAATTTACATGTATCCCCGTAAACGCGGGAGAGCTACCGGGCTGGGAGTCAAGGGTGAAAAGCTTACCTTGCGCATTGCCATTCGGTTGACTCGACTGTGTCCCGGAACGATAGAGCGGCGACAGATGGGGCGAGGCTTGATTGCTGTTGCCGGACAAATTACTCGTGCACGTCTGGTGCGAATTGGCAGTGGTAGGTGTGCTCGGTGCTCGTTGCTGTATAATCGAGGACGGCGCTCCGCCCGAGTTGATCGTCGATTGCTCCTGGTGCTGTTGATGCTGCTTCTGCAACTGCTGTTGCGGGGGGGTTGAAGGTTTTTGAAAATTTCCGGTATCGCCTCCACCGCCTTAAACGAGAAAAACAAATTGTTATTCTTCTTCATTTTTATTTTATAAAAATCGGAAGAGAAAGTAAATTTCTTCATTGAAACATTTTTTATTTTATAAAAATACCACAAGGAATTAAGAGCAATCACAACCACGTGACCACCCAGATTTCGTAAGTCCCGGATTTCTCTCTCAAAATCGAATAATTAGACTTGAAAAAATTGCAGTATATTCTTTTCGATCCCAAGAATTTGCCTCTGGTCCAGATTTTCATGAGAATGCACGTATTAAATAATAAAAAATAAACAAACAATGGGTGCGCCTTCCACGAGAAAGCCGTGTTCCGACCTTTGTTTATTTTTTTATAAATCAATAAGTGAATTCTCATGAAAATTCGGACCAGAGGCAAATTCTTTCAAGATTAATTATTCGATTTTGAGAGAGAAATCCGGGACCTACGAAATCTAGTAACTTTTACGGTTGTGATTGCTCTTAAGGTATTCCTTGCATGAAACAGTTATCTTCAGATTTCACTGAAAATTTGCAGAAACATTCTTTGATACCATATGTACAACTGTGTAAAATTTCAGGGGCTGTTACCGACTAAAAAATCCAGATATTTATTCTTGAAAATCGTCATTTTTCGCAACCTCCCATAAGAGCCCGTGTTAAATATCACGATATTAACGACGAGTATCTCGATTTTTCGGTCG
>JAPYYX010001659.1:0-22608 GCA_030522605.1 Cremastinae sp. B BG-2022a
TTTATTTCAGTTGAAAATTTAATTTGTTTCCTTCAATTGTGATTAAAAAACAAAAAATTCAGCATATTTAAACCCTTGGAATCGGAAATTTTTCTTAAGCACCCCATTTTGCCCCCCCTCCCTTAACTATAAAAAAATTGTGTCGTTTCAGTATCAATGTAATTGATCCGTGACGAATAAGATATGACAGAACTATAAGGAAAAATAATTACTTAAAAGTTCTTGTATCCCAGATACTGATTGTGCTATCGAAAGATCCGGTAATAATTTCGTTTCCGTCATTATTGTAACACATAGAAATAATTTCGGCTGTGTGTCCTCGTAGCGTTGCCAATTCTTGTCCACTCGAAATATGAAAAAACTTGGCAGTCGCGTCAATCGAGCCAGTCGCTATTCTACTCTGGCTCGGCGAGAAACGGGCGACTACTATTTCCGCCTGGTGTCCCCACATCCTCACGAGACAATGACCCGTTTGCGAGCACCAAACGCTCGCCGTCTTGTCGAAAGAGCCAGTCACGATTTTATCCCTAAAAAAATTGAAATAACAAAATTTTTTACGTCTTAAGCAAATCATAAATTCATCATGATCAAAATTTTGCTTTAGCTTCTTTGTAAAAAATTTTAAACCATCTTTGATGAATTATAGAAATTTATTTGAGATTATAAGGAATCCCATCTTTAAATAACATTTTTTTCACAACAACGACCCTCCTGATCTTGAAATTCGATAAGAACTTGACTTGATACACCAAATTTTGAAAAATATCTCTTCTTTCAGTGGTGCTGTTTTAAGTAGTGGCGTTTAAAGATGTTCTTACGGAACTTGTGACTCAATTTTCAAATAATTTTCGAAAAAAGAACCACATTGTTCTTTTTCCATCAAAAGATGATGCGATTTACTTGTTTCTTTAAAGATATGAAAAATCTCTGAGAAAATAGTAAATCCGTTTTGCATCTGTCCCTCTAGCACTCGTATGCGTTAAACGTCACCTTGAGCATATCAGAAGTGTGCATTTGTAAATGTCTCTGTTAGAAAATGTGTACAAACGTATTGGAAAATGCTTTTAAATTTAACACGCATACATTTATGTAAGTCGAAAAGTTTACACAAGATATTAAAAAAATTCTATGAAAAGTTGTCTTTGCGCAAGAAGTGAGTTAATTTACTTACGAGGCTGGGTTATTAAATGAAACGGCAAAGACTACATTCTTATGGCCTTCGAGAGTAAGAAGCTCCTTTCCACTGTCAATGTCCCAAACTTTACAAGTTCGGTCATAGCTGCCCGTCAGGCATCTGAAAAAAGAAAGTATTGAGAATATGGATTGATTATTGGCAACAATTATTATCATTTAGGATGTAAATTTTAAAAAAATATTATAGGACAGATGGGGAGAAATGGAGTACGTAAAAAATATTACTATTCCAAGGGTTTAAATATACTGAATTTTTTGTTTTTTAATCATAATTAAAGTAAAAAGATAAAATTTCCAGCAGCCATGAGAAAAAAAAATTTTTTTGACCGACCAGTTAGTCGTTATTTCTTCTTTAGTTTAGTTAGTTCTGAGCCTTATTTCAACTAATTAATTTATTATTTATTTTCATTTTTGTTTAAATGGGATTCATTACCAAAGAAAATGTTCTTTTGTTCTATCATCCATGTTAATTGATTATTACTTTTAATTTTTGTTTAAATGTGTTTTTAAATCACCAAATAAAATGTTCTAAAAGAAAAAATTATTTGAGATTCAATTTCATCAAATTTAGAAATATTGAAAATTTTTACCAAATTTACGGGGTACCGCATTTTACCCACCACCCCCGACCCTGTATTTAATTCATTGAAGAGAAAAAAATTTGGCGTCACTTTTTGGATATCGAAAAATTTTACCTTTTACCTAATTTATCGAATGCAATGTTCGTCAGAGGCAACAAATGAGTTTGCAACGTTTTGTATTTGTAGAATCGTTTCGTACGATTGTCGCAGACTTTTGACTGCAACTTTTTTAACGTTTCAACTAATTGGTCCATTACGCTGTCCGTTATTACAGGCTCAGATTCCTTAATATTACGTGCGAGTTCATTTATGTCGGTACTGAAAAAAATAATCACAAAGACATGATAGAAATAATCGTGGCAAAAGGTGTCGTCCACTTGATAAAAAAGCTCAAATTTTATAAAATTCAAAATTTTGATTATTTGATGATAATTTCTAATCGAAATTTCAAAAGAAAAAAAATTGAGGTAAAAGCATCCCAAACTTTAAAAAATGATCTCTTACTTGGCAGTCAGATCGAGCAAGTCTATCATCTTCGTTTTAACGTCCCCACCCTGAGTGTACTCCAGAGCTATACCTGGCGAAGAACGTTTTATTTCTGTATATTCAATTACCAGGTACATTGAGTTCGTAACAGTGAAAAACGAGTACCATTTTCTTTTTTACGAGATTCAATCTCAAATCCCAAAAAAATGAATTACAATAAATGAATCGATTTTAATTAAAAATAGAAATGTCAATGAAAAAGACTAAACGAAATTAAAAACCGAATAAATAAATAAATAAATAAATAAATAAATAAATAAATAAATAAATAAATAAATAAATAAATGAATATAAAAGTATAATTGGATGTTCGTTTTGTACCTGGTGGAAAGTAACGAAGTAAAAATTTCAGAAGTTTCATCTGAAGTTTCGTATCGACGTCGAAGAGAAAAATAAATGGATTCTAAAGAAGAAAGACAAGCAAAAAAGAAGAAAAACAAGATGGATATTCAGAATATGCGAACCGATACTTTTTTTGTGTCGATTGAATTTCCCTCCTTTTTTATCTCTTAACACTTCGTTCCTTCTAATTCCTTGGCTCGCTCAATTTTTTACTGCAGTCTCGATTCCGATTAGCATCTCGCTGGGACCGATAGTATCTCGTTATCGTCGCGAAATACTATCTCGTTATCCTCAGTCTTGCGAGAGGATAGGCGGACCGTAACCAAGGAATGTTTGATCGATCCCGAAATTAAATTCCATCGCATTTCAGAGTTATTTCCTTAGAACAGCAACTAAATCTCATCACGCATACTTCTTTTCAGGAATTTTTCAACTTTACCGTAATAAAAAAGTTGATGTTAAAAAACCAAAGAGTCTCAACTCTTTGTTGATACTTCGAAGGGGCGTCCCTTAATTTTTTTAAAAAAATCTTGAATTTTTTTTCATGATTTTCTTACGTATGTAGTAACTCAAGGTCAAGTTAAATGACCTTGAATTTAAATTACGATATTCTTGAATTAATTTGCAACAAATTTCCTCAATAAACATCCTCAACAAACAGCTCAAAAACCAGTTAAACAGATAAAGAACATTTATCTTTATTTTGACTGTACGGATAAAACTACCTCAAAACAGAAAAAATTTTCAATCGGCGTCAGCAAACAACGAACTGAATTTTTCTTTGTGAACGAGGATCAATACTCGACTTTCTTGACCAGCACTATAATTCAGATTCTTCCTTTACCAGTTCCCAACCTGTTTGCTACCACTTTTGTACCTGTAGAGACCACGAGTACTTCGAAGGTTATTGCGAAACGCCATCGTTTATCGCCCATTTTCACCCGCACACGACATAATGTTCAAGATTTTACTAGCTATAATCATTTATTGCAACGCTACAATAGATGAAAATTAGGGTGGTGATTTGAAATCGAAGTAAATTCTCTCTTTCGCAGATTCTCCGGTGAAAGCATTTGAATTTCCCGCGCCTTTGCATTGATGACGTGTGAAAGCAGCACTGACTAGCCGATAGTGCTGCCACCATCAGCGAGATGAGATACCAACTGTCAAAATGACTGTTTCTTTTTTACTTACTAGTCTATTACTCATACATGATACGAAATAGAATTCCTGCGTATATTTGAAACATAATTCTGAGATTAAACTCTCAGTGAATAACTTAAAATATAAAACAAATTTACATTTTTTTCAAATTTGTATACGCATAAAAACATGCTACAAATTTAATCAAGTAGTGTAACAATAGTTGTATAATTATAATATATCGAAATATGTAAAACGGTGCAAAAAACACGCGCGTCAAAAATTCATCGTATTTACAGAAGTGATCAAACGAGAATATAATATTAATAATTATTAATTTATAGCGCTGAGTAAGGATTTACGAGTGACGAACCGTAAGATTCCCTGATTCAATACTTTGAAGCCGAAAGATTGATGAATTGATTTAACATATTGCGTTACAACGATTTTCTACAAATTTTCATAAAAGTTCATGAGAGCCATCTTTAGCATCAGAAAAATAATTGTCTGAAAATCGCGATATTTATTAATTTAATAAAAATCAAGGCCTCAAATATTAAATATATCAGTTCATAAACAATGAAACTTTTCTAAATCGTATACACACTCTTTCGATGCTAAAGTAAACTCACATTGCGTTTTCAAGCAAATACATTGACAATTTTGTTAAATATTTTTCCTTCAAAGTAGAAAAACTTTTGAACCTGAACAAGTGTAACCTATGATGACTTGACTTGCGACAAACTCAAATTCGGATTGTCAATATTTTTTGAATGTTTGTAAGATGAGAAATTTCTAGTCAAAAAAACGCACAATCGCGTTAATGATTTCGTTAAAGGCACGTCTCATCGTTCATGATGTCGAACATCATTTGTCTGTCCTGAAGAGCTGACTCGAGTTCTTCCTGGTCGTACTGGAGATTTACTTTGGATAGTCTTGGCTCTTTCTTACTGGTCAATTTCAAGACTCCTCTAGTTTCGATGAGCGAGCACAGGCCTACGAATTCGGAAATGTCTACAGCATGGATATTCCGCTTACGGCAAACTCTTTTGTATACTTCGTGAACCTAGATCGAGGAAGAAAAAATTTGTTGAGTCTAGATTACTTGAGGTGTGTTCATATTGAAATTTACTGATATTTTTCTAAAATAATGCGTAAATAATAAATTGATGTTGTAAGTTGAAAATATTTCTTTTATTCGTACCTTTGAGATTGTGATATCCTTGTTTCTCCCTTTATTTAGTATCAACATCAAGGAGCACAATAAAACCTTTTGTTGCAGAGGAAATGTGGTCTCCTCCTTGTCCATGTTTTGGGAACCGCCGTAGACGCCGTTGAGAACCTGCACGACTTGCTTGAGGTCGACTGCCTTCTCGCTAAGTGTTTGCTGTTGCTTTCCATTTCCACCGTTCGATTCTATACATAATAAATTGTTAAATCATTAATAATTTATAAATCGTTTTACCGATCCGACTATCTCAATTGAGCTGATTTTACCATTGTCGACTGTAGGTTTGAGAATCTGTGTCATTTTTTCAGTCTCTGCGAGTTCGACGACTCTTCTGCTAATGTCGAGAGCTCTGCGAACATCTCCGGAGACTGCAGCGACTTTTCCAGCGAGCATTTGCACAGCGGTCCCGGTAAAAACATCAGCGACGTTGGCACCGCTCAGTCTCTCGGTGATTATGTCAGCAATCTGACGTTTGTCGTATGGAGCAAAATGCATCAATTTCGGCTTCAATTCACATCTAGCCTGAAGCCTAGGTAAAATACGATCGGTCAGGTCGAGAGCATTTGCGATTCCGATCAAAATGAGCCTGGACGACGGTTTTGAGGGCCATTCGAAGATCGAATACAGGACTGATTGCCTCTTGCTCTCCAATTGATCAATCTCATCCAGTATTAGCAGGATCATCTTATCAGACTTTGGTAAGAATCTCTCGATCGTCGCTTTTCCATTTTTCGATGCATTGGGACACTCCAATCCCAGTTCTTCGATTATTTTCGAATAAATCGTTCCTGCGGACTAAAGATGGTACAGACGTTAATCCAAATTCAAGATCATAAATCCTCAGTACTAATATTTTTGCAAAATTATTTTAATGATATTCAGAATTTTAATGATATTCAAAATTATTTTAAAGATACACATTAGACATGTACCTTAATCGCGGTGCAATTCACGTAAATTGTTTTGAAAGCCGATCGAAATTCTTTCTCAGCTATGATACTCGAGAGGCAGGCAGTTTTTCCTGTTCCAGGCGGTCCGGAAACGTACAGCGATCCCGAACATTCGTTTTTTTTGTGATCCAAGAGAAATGAGCGCAGTTCAGTCAATTCTGACTCTCTGCCGGGAAGGGACGTCGGGATCGAACTGTGCAACGCTTTTCTCGCGCTTTGGTACTTTCCGGATGCGAACAACCGCTTTGGTTTCCATTTTGTATCAGATTCTGGAGATCCTTCCAGTTTCAGGCGATCCAGCAGACTTGATGGTGTAGTTGGTGATAGTGCTTTTGTTGATTTTCGCTGTTTTGGCGGCGTCGAACCGCGTTCTTCTGAAAAATAATTCTCAACTTCAATTAATAATTCTTCGTTAAGTATTTTCAACATTTTTAATTACTTTTTTTTATTCAATTGTTCAACTCTCCTTCTATTTTATTACCTTCATCATCTGATTTTCTCGACTGTTTTGGAGTACTTGGAGGGTCAACTCTCTTTCTAGGTGAGCAATTGAGATTTTTCTCACTGACTGCAGTATGTTTATCTAAAAATATTTAATGATAGATCAGGTCAAAATTTCAACTATGATATATTAATATTTTATTCTATCTTTTTGATATTATTATCGGCTGGCCACTCACATTGTATTTATTTGAATATTGTTATATTTTATAATGTGTTGATGTTATTTTTTTGCTGAAGGAACTATTTCATAGCATAACAAACTATTTATTCATTCATTCATTATGATATAAACAGACCAATTAAAATTAGAGGTGACTCAAAATTCATGTGCCTTCAGCATGTACATGAAAAAAATGGTTAGTCACCGAAATAAGTGAGTATACATTTGGTCAGCAGAAAATGCAATGAATAATTTTAACGGAATGCAATATATGTTACCTCCAACGTGTGAAGATTTTTTAGTCCGTCTCGGCACATTTGCCTGCTCGACTCTCTTTTTTGGCTTGCAATTAAAATTGTTCCCCCTAATCACATTCTCCATGTCCTCGTCAGAATCTGATTCGCTGCTGCTGCTAAAAGTGACTATTTTTTTAACCGTTGGTGTATACGTTGCATTTGCAACTGGCCTCAGAGTTGTATTCGTAAAATCTTCTTTAGGGGTGTTCTCCTTTGATCCATAGAACGAAGACTTTTTCCTCATGGGAAATCGTAATTGAGACTGGATACTCATCATTGTATTTTATTATGCTTTACTAATTTTTCCGTAATTAGTTTTATTTATCGTTTTTTAATTAATATCCTTGTTTTTATTTCTTTCGTTATTTGGTAATTTACCGAATTTTTTTTATTTCAGAATAAAACTTAAAAAAAAAAATCTCACTCGTCACTTTTGTAGGTTAATTATTTTTTTATTTGAATAAATCACTCAATCTAGTTTTTCATTGATAAAGTGCTTTTTTGTATTTATTGTATTTTTTATGTAACTTTCTCAAACCGTTGTTATCGTTATTGTAGTATAAAAGTTAAAAAATCTTGCTGCGACGTAAAGGTTTAAAAGTCACTCAGCGTCGTCGAATATTCAAGGACTATTTGCAAATTGGTGAGCGATTTAAATTGTTTCGGATTAATTGATCGCTCGGTGCGAAAAATGCAGCTGCTGACGTGTTTGAAACCGATGTTTGTTCAATTCTCGACCTCGAATTTCATGCTCCGAGTGTAACCGGCGATAAACGCGCAACAAGTGCATCTTCTACTGCGAAAGTCGCGGGAATTCTCTTCGAACGCGGGAAAATGAGCACTCTGACAACGTCACGAACGACGAGTCGCTGAAGCTTTCGATCGCATTCTCGACCAATCAAAACGTCGCGCTTGAGATGTGGCGCTTCGATACGTCAGCTACAATTTACCTTCAGAAGAAAGTCAGAGCTCTACCTTAACGATTTTGATATTGGCAGAATAGATTTTTATGTAGTTCTACCTCAAGCTCAATAGCTCATAAATATCTCCGTCTTGAAAAGTTGTTTTTTGAATATTGTAATTATTGCAATCATGTAATTATTATAAAATTGATTAACAATCTTATTAAGCTATGTTTTTTTAAATTTTAGATAATCTTCACTTTGTAACGACAATACATTTAATTTGAAAACATCAATCTTTCTCAAATATATACCAAATTTACTACTTATCTCCGATCTGTTAATCAGACTTTTAAACTGAATTTTCCCGCTCAAATCTCAAGTCGTCCGCTAGCGCCGCCAACCAGCAAACGCGCGAACTAACGAGCTTTACGTTCCGTGCGCGCGGCGGCCTCAGTTTCAGTTTGCTCGTAGACGTAGCCCGGTTATGATGTCAGTGCGCGATTCATTTCGCTGGCTATCAATCTCCATCCTCGGTGTTACGTTGTTAATCGTCAGCTGCTGTGATGGAGCAGCAACGGATATCGAACTCGATGCCAAAGCCCAGGAACTTCACAGGCTCGACAGCCTTAATCTTCTTCTTTACACGTTTCTTCTGATTTTGACCGTTCTCACGATATGGACCTTCAAACATCGACGATTGCGCTTCCTACACGAGACTGGTCTCGCTGTTATTTACGGTGAGTTTCCGAACGCCTTTTTCCTCTTTTCTACCTGCCAACCCCTCCCCTCCTCACGTCTCGCGACACGCGCATCCACAATCGCGAATTCTTTCTATTCGATCGATCCTCATTTTTATTTTTATACACTTAATGATCATACATAAGTCAAATTTCTCAAATACGTGTCCAATAACGTCAAAAATTCCGATTGTCGATTATTGTCGCGTGATAATGCGTTTTTTACGTATATCGATAGAAATCGAGAGTGACTTTCGATTGAATCGGTATTCTTTTTTTATCTACGTTGGGAAAGCATAAATGCGTCGAATTTCAAAATATTGCGTGCAATATGAAATTGCAATTAACGATTATTGTAATGTGAAGAGTAATTTATGTTCCGATAAAATGGACAGAGCTATTAATCGATCGTGTTTTTGTTTTTATCTAGTAATGCGTAAATATATTCCAATAATGTCAAAATCTGCGATTGATGACTATTGTCACGTGATCAACGTGCTTTACACCAATAAAAATCGAGAGTTACTGTCGATTCGATTTTCTATCTTCACGCGAGTATACGTCGAATATCAGAAATATCGCATGCAATGTCCAAAATTTCGGTTGACGATTACTTCGCCCCGTGATGAGACATTTTTATGTCAATCGAAATCGAGAGTCGCTACTCGACTTATTTTCGTATTTCCATTGTTTATTATTGATTTTTCACTCCAAAAATTTTTTCACATCACATTTTTTTTTATATCTCGCTTTTCCTTTTTCTGCTTATATACTGCTCGATTACGTGATACGTAGGATTAGATATCACAAGCCTGTTTCAAGATTCGCGTTGTTTCACGTATTCGTCGTAATATGAGAAATTATGAGGGAATAGATAAAAAAGTGATCAGCAGCTCATTGTTTCGGAGTTAAACGATGTGTTTTATCTACTTGGTGATAAAAATTCGAAAGGAAACATGAAACAAACGTAAAATTTTCCAAAAATATAAGAATGAAGTCACGTTTAGATTTTCTGATTATTTTTTTTTACAGACGAAAGTATCAATTATTTATGAAATTGATATGATAGTAAAGATAATTAAAAATATGCATAAAAACAATTCGATTCAAACTTTAGTCAAATATTTAAAAAATAAAAAGGTAATCGTTCTAATACCATTTTCTGAATATTTGTCGAATGAAAATTATGATTTTGTTATTTTTAAAAAAGATATTCTTTCTTTTGCAAAAATTGAAATTGTTCAATGTTGAAAACCAGTTCTGAGGCTTCTAAGATAAAGAGAGTCTGAATGAAATGTTGCGCAATTATTCAAATGCTATGTAGGCTTATGTAAAAATTCTTGTTTTTTCCAGGTCTTATAATCGGGGCCATCATTCGATATTGCTTCAATACAAGCGGTGGAATCCAACATATGCTGGTAGTCCCAGCAGCTTCGAGCACGTACAATCAGTCCGTACCACCGGATTCCCTATGGCTCAATTTTCCAGAGGACAAGGGTGGCGGACACACAGAAAACAAAACACACTTTGCTTATACATTTAGAGGAGAAATTCACACAGCTGACAGCGAAATTGATTTGAAAGTAATCAAAAATTCTTATAATTTTTCCTTCCATTTTATTTCATTTTTTTATTTCTAAGGTGATTTCATCATGAACAGTACTAAATAAAAATTTGAACTCAAAGAATGTTATATAATTACTCATACTGTATAATATTTACGTCCAATAGTTGAGTTGATTATTTACTAATAGCTTAGAATGAAAATTGGAATTTAAAATCTGTTAATTTATCATGAAATTTGTTGGTATAGCCCTGAAAAGATTTTTTGTTTGATGATACTATGAAATATTTAAACAAAATAATTGATTAGTTATCAATATTTCAATGAAAACGCAAAAGTACAGTTTGTTGAAAAATATGTCATTAAACATTAAAAAACGTGATAATCTCTTATATCAATTAGTACTCCCTGACAGTTATAAAGTAAATGTTCTAATTAACTGATTTAACTCTTCAGTTATGCTACAGTATTTTAGGTACTAGGATATTCTAAATATTTGTTTATCAATTGATTTTTTTTCACAGGCAACTTTTGACCCTGAAATTTTTTTCAACATTATTTTACCGCCGATTATCTTTCACGCTGGCTACAGTTTAAAAAGGGTAAGTTTCCTCTTGTCAAACTCTGTCAAAATATTCAATCTCCTTGATATTATGCTATTCCAATTAAATTGAACAAGTCATTAACGCGTAATTCGTTAATAAAATCTCCCCTAAATAATAATTTAATCATTAAAATGTGTAATGATTTATTTTGCTAGATAGTTAAAACGTCTACTCTAATTAATGAAATTTTCTTCTGTTTCTCTTCTTCAGAAATATTTCTTCAGAAACCTCGGAGCGATCCTTATGTTTGCCCTTCTCGGAACGACAATATCGTCTTTTGTTATCGGGTAAGATTCTTCTCAGTGCTCCATTATTTTAAATATCAAGAGCACGGATTACGTGATTCATTGATGAGGCTAAAGTTTATCGCTGTTTCTTTATTCGTTTAGAATCTTTTTTTTTACAAATCGAATTTAATATAAATCTTCTTTGTCTTTTCTTTATTCTTTTTTTTGTTACGATTTTGTTACATTAATAATGTTGATCTTATATTTTACATGCTGAATATTGCTATTAATAATCCGATTATTACAATGATTCCTATGTTATTTTATAGAGCTCTTATGTATGGATTTGTTCAATTAATTCCACATCTGTCGAGATCATTCACGTTTTTGGACACCCTTTATTTTGGAGCTCTCATCTCGCCCACTGATCCTCTGACGATTATATCCATCTTTAATGATCTTCACGTTGACGTGAATTTGTACGCACTCGTGTTTGGGGAGAGTGTGCTAAACGACGCCGTTGCTATCGTTCTCAGCGGGTAATTCATTTTTTTGTTCAATTGCAACAATAATCAATTGTTTCTACTTTAAATATTCATCTTAAATATCTATTTCAAATAAATAATGATTTATATAACATTTTTTTAATATTAAAATTCAGGACAATGTCAAGTGCTCCGAGGAAATTATTTTCATTGTACCTTAGTTTCAGTAGATTATTCACTAACAAATGTTTATTAAATATTCATCTAGATCGATACAAAATTACGCTGAACGTTACCAGTCCGGATCCGGAGGATTCGAGACCGTCGCGTTTTTTCAAGCGCTCGGAAATTTCGTGGGGATCTTCAGTCTTTCGCTTTTCATCGGAGCAAGCATGGGATGTCTCACGGCTCTTTTGACTAAGTTTACAAGAGTCAGAGACTTTCCGCTCCTCGAATCCGCTCTCTTCGTTCTTATGTCGTACAGCACTTTCCTCATCGCCGAGGTCTCCGATCTTACAGGTTAATTAAAGCTTTTTGAGTAGTAAAATTCAAGATTATGAGTATTTAATAAATTTGATAAAATCCCCTGGTAGAGGAAATATCAGAATCCAATTCTTTTTTACATTTATGTTTGAAACTTCATTATTTAATCGCACATTCAATTTTTAATGCAGGCGTCGTAGCTGTACTCTTCTGTGGAATATGCCAGGCGCATTATACGTACAACAACCTTAGCCCGGACTCGAGGCAAAGGACGAAGCAGCTTTTCGAGCTGCTGAATTTTTTGGCTGAAAATTTTATATTCAGCTACATCGGTGTGTCGATGTTTACTTTCCCAAAACATCAATTCGATCCGGGATTCATATTCGCTGGATTCGTATCCTTTTTCTCATCAGAGAATTAATATTATAAATTAATGCCTATTTAAACCTGCAATATTTTATCATAAATTTTATAGTATTTCTCGTTTCTTTGTGGTAATTGTAAAATGGCTCTGAGAATCAGATAAAGACACATCAGAAGAACAGAAAGGAAATTCGAAGGAACAAATAATGAGAACCACCCATGATGAAAAATTCAAATATCTGATCGAGGGAAAAGACCAGTGAAAATATTGATCGACATAGGGGACAGAGAGAAAAAAAAACAAGTGTAAACAAAATTAGGATATGGAAATGTATTAATTTATTCTAGATTTTATTTTTTCAGCCATTTTTTTACAATTATTTAAATAGTCAATATTTTCCTTAATTTGAATGGGTACAATGAAATCTTCAGTTTTGTGCACTGCTGGGCCGTGCTGCGAACGTTTATCCATTGTCGTTCGTTCTTAATTTAGCGAGGAAGCCGAAGATTCCCATGAACTATCAGCACATGCTGTTCTGCGCTGGATTACGCGGTGCTATGAGCTTCGCCCTAGCTATAAGGAATACCGTCTCCGACGCTAGACAAGCTATGCTTACCACCACGAGTTTGATAGTCATATTGACCGTCATTTTACAAGGTGGAGCGACCACGCAGTTTCTCAGCTGGTTTAATATACCGTGCGTAAATTTAATTCAATTAAATGCGAATCGATAAGTTGATTACGAAAGTTGCGAAAGTATACGAAGTTTTGAATTTTAAATGCGTTATGAAGAAAATGACAAACGACCAAGTTTTTTTTTTCATATCACATTCGAAAAGTGATATTGTACCAATTTTGTGATTTTCGTAATTTCGTTATATGTAATTCAAAAACATTTCCCTTTATAGTTTTATAACTACTGATACGTTTTTTAAATTTCAGTGTTGGAGTGGACGAAGAAGTCGAAGGCCTTTCCCACGGTGCGGTCAGAAGTGTAAGAACAATCACAGAAAAGTTTTTTCGCTCAAATTCATGTTGCTATTATTTTTTTTTATTCCATTTTTTTTCTTGACGTGCTTCCTCCGATGAACATTTTCACAGAAAAGAGACACGCAAACTTCGAAATAACTTTTTTTACGTGAATAACTTTATAGTTAAACAATAGCTGTAATAATGATTTAAATTCGGTACTTGAAAAAGAGTTATTTCGATTTGAACATAGTTCCAGCCAGTTCTTTTGACGTTGTCCTTCTTCATTATTATTTGTAATACCCTGACACTAAATATTTGCTGTTTTAATTCTTCATGACCTTGTTTAGATACAATATGTACATCTTATTTTATTTCGAAAATAATTCAGCTTCGTCCCAGGTGCCATTGTGTTATTCACAAAGGGGGAAAATAACAATTTAATTTTTAGTTTCCATTTCGTCAAAACAATCGAAAGTTACATGTTTAATTTTATGTTGCATAAAAAAAAGAAAAATCTGATTGTTTTACTCGAAAAAAAAAGAATTTCCAGAGCATGTTCGTTGGGAATAATTTTTTCATCAATTTTAATTCCATTTTATTAATTTAGTTAATTCAACAATTTTTTTATGATCGTTTCGTTCCTCATTTTTTTTTTTGTATTTTTTGTTACTCGTAAGAATTATCGATCGAATAAGCTAACTCGAAAAAATGAAATTGTTGACAATGTAGTCCGGTGGCGATGGCTTTGGGAGTCTGGACTTGCGACGTGATCAAAGTCCACCGGTACGTTATTCGATTCATTTATGTTTTTATAAATTTTCTCACTTTTATTTCTTTTAAGGAATTTTGAAAACTTGAGAATTATCCAGACTGGGTTTTTGTGACTTTTTCGTTTTCTGAGCTTGGAATTATTGAAAGCGCATCCTCTCCTCGTCCCTGCATCTGAACACTGGTTGCTTGGATCCTAAATGCTTTCTTATAATTCTCTAATTTATTGTTTACTTGATTTAATATAATTTTCCATTCTTATTTATTTATCTTTTAACATATGAAATTACAATTTTTTAAAATTTCATGTTTTTTTAAAAATATTATATTTTTTAACGCTTTTTTATTTTCCATTTCTTTAAATATTATACTTTCCGTTTTTTAGTTTCTATTATTTTTTATTTTCTTCTTTATATTGTATTTTTATTTTCAACTTTTTTCTTGTATTTTTTTTGCTTACTTTCTGCTATTTTTCATTTCAATTTATTTTTCAAATATATTTTTTTGCACATTATATTTTTGTACATACATATATATATTCCTTGTAGTTCTTTATATCTTTATTTATCCATTCTGTAATCCGAAGAACGACGAGCGTAACGCTAAATTAAATTTATTTTTTTACACTCGCACGCCCCAAGCATATAACAAGCAAACAAATAACAATATTATTATGTAAACATAGAAATAGTCGTGCCGTAATGCAAGAAGCATGTTTTTAATAAATTTTATAAAATTAATAAATCACTAACTCATTTCTTATTTCCGTACAACCATTTGGTTTTTTTTATAATGAGTAAATTACAATAATTGAAATCAAATACACAGATTGTATCTGTGATTTTTTCTTAATCGTAAAACTATTTGAATTGCTGGTTTTGATTATTTGAAAAAATATAATTTTTTTTATTGAATTCTTAATCCTTAAAAAAAGATTTAAAAAAATATATTAATAACTCTTCTTTCTCGTTTTCAAGTTTCTCTCGGCGATATATCGAATGAGGTTCCGTGAGAATGGATAATTAAAGATGATGTTTTTCGTTCACGTTTCACAGTATAATTCTATGCAGGACGGCTCTCAGCACAACGCTGGAAACGTGTCTGGAAAACCAAACGAGAAGGCACTCCTAGCGAGGATTTGGGGTGATTTCGACACGAAGTACATGAAGCCCTTACTCACGCATTCAAGGCCAACCCTGTTAGAGACAATGCCGGTCTGTTGCACTCCACTTGCCAGAATTCTGACCACGGCCCAACAAATGTCGCAGGTACATTCTATGACCAATTTGCAATTACGCTGAACGCGAGACCGAAATTTGTAGCAAACGAATCGAAAGATTAATTTTTTTCATCGTGAATTTAGTCAACGAGGCTCGATCTTTTCTTACGTAAAATAATTCCATCTTTTCTGGATGAAATTCGACATACAGGAAGATAAATATGATTTTATTCATATTTTGAAGTTTCTACAAATTTTGCACATTTTCTGTGATGATGTTGAAGAATAACAAAGCAAATTTTCGACGAATTGTCTTGAAAATAATATCGCTTGATAATTCTTCCCCCTACATCAAAATAGGGTCGAATCTCCTCAAGTTAAGGTGGGAGTCGCGTGAAATTTTTTGAGACAATTTTTTTTTTTATTTTGCGTAGGCCCAGATAATACTTGAATAAACATGTATACCAAATTTCAAGACGTTTTATCATCTAGAAGTCGAGATATTGGTTTTTAAAATCCATCTCTAATACACACGTTCTTATGGCAGATATTTTTATTCACGCTTGACTTCAAAAATGACCAGATATTTTGACATAAAAATAATTATAATAAAAAATATCTGCCATAAGATCCTGTGTATTAGAGATGAATTTCAAAAATCAATATCTCGACTTCTACATGGTAAAACGTCTTGAAATTTGACATACATTTTTATTTAAGTATTATCTATGCTTATGCAAAATTTTAAAAAAGTCACAAAAAATTTCACGCGACTTCTACCTTAAGGATGTACTGGAGATACAATCCGTGACAAAAGTGACTTTTTCGTAATGAATTGTTAAAATGTAGTCTTTGTTTTTCTGTTGGAAAGTTGCAATTTTGTAACATGTTATTTACAATGATACTCGACAGTTTGCTAACGTTTTATTAATAATTTTCATATTATTTATTGTTTAAACAATTAAAAACAAAAATTTTAGACAAAATTGTTTAAGCTCGGTTACTAACATTTCTTATGTGTACTGATAGTAAAAAAAAATATCAACAAGACATCACCGTCTTAATCAATTTTTAAGTACTTTTAAAGAGGAAAATTCTTTTTATTATCACCTAAGTGGATAATTTCTTAAAAACGGTTTGGTACAAGTTGATAAAATTTGGCAGAAAGATTCGTCAATATTTAAAAAACTTGAGAAAAAATTTGCAAGCAAGTACTGCCGTTTTTTCGATATTTATTACTTGTTATAATTTTGAATACGTATAACATTTAATTTGTTATAACTTTTAAACGGTTTAGTGAATTGAGTTAAAATTTGCACAGAAGCATTAGAATTCTATTATCAGTGACTGGTAAAATTTTCAGATTTTTATCACCGTTTCGAATTATCTCCAGTACATCCTTAGGTAGCGTGGAATTTTTTGAGACAATTTTGTTTTAAATTTTGCATATGCCTAGATAATACTTAAATTAAAATGTATACCAAATATCAAGACGTTTTATCATCCAAAAGTCGAGATATTGATTACAAAAAATTTGTCTCAAAAAACTTCGCGAGAACTTTACCGCGTTTTTTTAGAGTAAATTTTTTTTCGAATTCCCAATGTTTTTTGTCGCTAATGAGCAATTAAGTATTCGAGTGAGTAATTTTGTGGGTGTGTGTGTTGCGAGTGAAGGATGACATAACGAGAAAAGTGGATTCGGATTCTGATCTGTGTCTTGCGGTGCAGGAAATGGATTGGAGCACCAACGTCGAGCCGGTGAGTTTTCATCAGCCTAATCTGAATTACACTGTGAATCCGTGCTATCAGCCGAACAGCAACAGCAATAATACCGATTTAACGAGCCGCGATGAGCCTTACGTCATTCTCAATTTGCACAGGAGATAAGGCCCTCGGAATGAATGAGAATGAAACGCAAGAGAATTTTCTCTCGTTTTCCGCATTTATTATTAATACTTTTCCCAATCTACCTTTTCTCTCCTACTTTCGATTTCACAATGAGACAAACGTGAAATTTAAAAGTGATAAGAATTTGACGAAATTCAACATTCTTGAATGTTAAATAATTATTTTAATTTTTTCACCTTAATTCTAATTAAAGTGAAATTTGGCAATACGTGTATATTGATTGCAATCATTTTACACGTATTTTGGAAGTGTATTTCATGAAACGAACCTCGATGAGCATCATATTTAAATATGTGCCAAATTTGAACAGGCGTTTCCAAGTGAAACTCTGTGGGTCGTGTTGGAATTTACTATCAACATTTTTTTATCCGATAAAAAAATTGAAATGATCGATATGATGCAGGCACTTATTTCGAAGTAATTTGTTTATGTAATAATAAGCATTCATTGAAATTTCATCACAACAAAATGTTTTTTCAAATTTTTGAAGTACTTCACATTTATGGACATTCTGTTCAAATTTCATGAAATTCTCATCACTTTTACTTTCACCACCTTTATTATTATCTTCATCACTGATCTTTAATTACCTATTTCCATCCTGTCCAAGAAATCAATATTTTTCTATCCACGCTCATTTCCTCTCAGCACACTCAATTTCTGTAAAAAATTCTGTACTTACATTTCACT
Organism: Cremastinae sp. B BG-2022a; assembly: GCA_030522605.1. Lineage (NCBI taxonomy): Eukaryota > Metazoa > Arthropoda > Insecta > Hymenoptera > Ichneumonidae > Cremastinae sp. B BG-2022a. Next base: position 17,875 of record JAPYYX010001659.1, read on the forward strand.
CCAGGAAAACTCGACGAAGGTAAAGAAAATTATTATTTAAAACAACAATCACTGTACATTATGGCACGAATTTCTTGCCGATTGTTTTCCCCTCCTTTGGTCATTTTCTTTTCTCCTCGTCGATTTTTCTTCGGGCACATTGTTATTTATTTATTCTAATTTCTGTTTATGAAGCATGTAAAAAAGGACTAACTCTTACTAACGATGTAACTAGCTATAACTAATCAGGGGAGCGAGAAAAAAATTGATAAACATGAGTGACAATGATATACACAATCAGCGAAAAAAATAACATACACTGATAATAATAATAATAACGATGGCGAACGAGAAAACGAAAAAATGATACTCTTCGCAAAACCAAAAATGATGTTCGTGAAAAAAAAATTGTAACATAGTTACGGGGCTGAGAGACGAGAGAATATTATTTTTTGTAAATTATTGTGTAAATAACTTGAAAAAAATAATTAAACGCAGTTTTTGAATAACCGGGCTTGAAGTTTCGAAATCAAAAAGTAAAAGTATGTGTGTATCAGTGTTATTTGAGAAATAACAGATGATAAAGAAAATTAAGTGTGGGATTACCAAAGGCTTAAAATTTAATTTTTATTTATTTTCATTTTGTTTTATTAAATTAATCATTAAAATTTCAATGTAACATATTTGTTTTATCGATGTCATGGAAAATTATGTCTAATGCAAGATAGAGAAAAATCGATTTAGAAGACACGGGGAAATTAAAAAAATTATGTGTGTCTGTGTCCTGTGTTTCCTTTTGGCGTTTTCGTCGCTTTAGGATGTATTGCCTTTTCTGTAAAGTACTGCAAAATGTTTTCTGCCAATTTAAGAACGATTTTCTATACCATTCAAAAAATATTTCATACAATATTTATCTGAATTCAACAGTGTCTCAAGAAAAAGTTATAAATTAGCCTGAAACATTCAATATCCAATACCAAGTTTTTATTCATAAGGGTTTCCCATACTTGACATAGATAAAAAAAACTTTGATACCCGAAATGAAATATTTTTATTGAATATTGAAAATTTTTTAAATTATAAACAAAATATATTAAAAATATTATTGGCTATCGTTCTGAGTGCCATATTATAAGAATTAATCTTTACAACATAAAAATACATTTTAAATAAATAACTAATCCAGAAGAATAAATCAGTTTTGTCAGGGACCGCACGGGCAATACATCCTTAATTTTTGTTTTTTTTTTCTTTACAGTACTTTTTTTTTTACAGAGAAGTTACTTAGGAAATTTGTTTCTTTTGTAGACAAGTTTTAGTCGCGATGATGACGATGAAGACCTGAACATCATCGGCATGGATGGATTCATTCCATTACGAACATTGTGACAGGAAAGAAGCTAAAAAACCAAAAACAAAATCAGAAAAAAAACCAAAAAATCACACGCTCGAGGCGTGTGAGAGAATCGCATAAAAAAATTCTATAAAATATTCACGTACAAAAACTTACGTAAAAAATGTACGTAAAAAGTCAATGTTCCTTAGATCATAAGAACGAGATTTCTACCTCGTTGAAAATAACTGATCTCTCTCATCTTATTAATTTTAAAGTCACGCTGGTTCCTCGATTGATTTTATTTCTGGACTGAAAAAAATTATATTGTTTAGCTAATTTGATATTAGCTAGTTTTAGCGAATATTTAAGATCATATTTTAGATTTATTCAATAATTTAATGTTCAAAACACCTGTCGAGCAATTATTTTTAAATAGTGTAGTTTTTACCATAATTGATCGATTGCCAAAGTCAAACACGGACACGGACTCTAAAATCATTGTCAAAAAAATTTCTTGAATTAAAAAAAAATTCAAATACGAATAAAAAAATCATTGCATCAAACATAATTTCTCTTTCTCTCTCGATGTACGTGTGTGTGTGTGGGTGTGTGACTCGAAAAGTAATTTGTTATTAAAAAAATCTTTGTGGCGAATTTTCTTCTTTTTCTGATTACTTAAAAAAATTAATTTCCCTTATTTAATTCTCTTGCATGTTCTTTCTCTTTCACTGTGTACTGCACGTTTTTAGTTTTACGAATTTATTTAAATGTTTTTTATCATATCAATTTTTTTTAAATCGAATTTTTATTATTTTTTTCGTATTTATTTTTAGTTTCATTTTCCGTTTGAATATTTTGCAGACACCAAAGGACCTGAGCGGTCCTATTTATATTTCCTGATGTCTCCTCGTCGGTGCTCGAGAACGATTTTTCTCCAAGTCACAATCGTGCACTTTTTTCCCATAGGTTTTTTCAGTATTTTTCTATCGTGAATTTTTATCCAGTGCTTGATTTTTCTATATTTTCGAATTAATCGAGTGCTTCGAAAAAAGGGAGAAAGAGAGAACATGTATGAATTTTGTTGAATTTTTTGAAATTAATTTTTCTTTTGTTCATGTACAAATTTGCACAGCATTGTAAAGTTTTAAATCTCACGAAATTTCGAGTTTATTTTTCATCGAAATTTAAACGAGTCATTTCAGTTTTTTGTCACAACGTTTCGAGTTTAATTTTTTCTTCTAAAATTTAAACGAGATAGTGATTTTCGTTTTTTGTTTAAGGGAGATTTGGGGATTTGTTCAGTATTAAAATAGAACTTTGTGATGCCGAGGATATTGTGAGAAAAAGTGAGAGAGGGTAGGAAAAAATAAGAGAGAAAAAATAAAGAATAAATAAGAAAAATAGGACAAAAATTAAAAATTGTATTATTTCTGGTTGGAGAAAGCTCCAGATTGTAATTTTCTTTTAAATGAATTTCGAGAGGCAGCAGGTGGAAACTTTTACGGTGGAAGTTGCTCCGGGACCATTGCCGCTGCGAACAAGAGTCAACCTTGCTGGCTTCATCGGTAATAGTCTGTAGGAAGAAATTTTTCTTTCCGGAGATAGAGCGAAGAAGAAGCAAAAAAGTCTTCTCACACAACAGAGACGAATCTTTGTCGTCCAAATAATAATCCAAATCAATATTTTCTTTAGAAAGAAATATTCAAATGAAAATTTCATTTTCTTTATTTTCAATATACGATTGAAAATTGCCGAATTTCCTTCAATTTTTTTAATTAAAATTTCTATCGTACAAATCAGAATTTAAATAGAAATTTTCTGTGAAATAAAATTTACATTTGTATTTCAATTTATTCGTGGAAATTTCGATCACAGAAATTCCTCTCACTAATAATTTTGAAAAATCGTTTATGCTTTGTCTATGAATATTATTGAGTCTCCGTCTCTCAATTTTTTGCTTCTCTTTGCCAAATTGATGAATAAGTTTTTATCGGAATAATTTGAAAAATTTGAATTGAAATTTGTCGGTATGTGCCTAAGCTTGTTCGATGACGGGGAGAACAATCTTGAACTTTTTTTTTCAAAGATGAATAAATAGAAGAATATCCAATTTCGAATCTTTTTACGAGTCTCCGGATCGTTTAATTTTTTGGCTGTGAAGACGAGAATGTTCGGAACTCGAAAAAATTCTCGAGAGGATAAATGTAATGAAATCTATGACGAAAAAAAAGTGTCGAGCATTTCTGTCCCTCATCGACTAATCCTCGATTTCGAAAAAGAAAATTTACAAATAATCAGCAAAAAAAATTATTTTCGTTCGACGAAACGAGCAACGAGTAAATCAGCGAAAAGGAATTAAAAACGCGCTTCTTTTTCTCTCTCTATACTTATTTGTAAATCCGAGATATTTATAATTGTAGATTATATCGTAAAAATTGTAAAACATAGATTAATATATTGGATCCTGTATAAGCAAAAAAAACAACGTCGAACCTCGAAGACTGAAAATTTTGGATTTTTTTCCAAATAATTTTTCTAAACGATTGCATAAGAGAAAGATCCAAATGTCCAGTGTTCGGAATTCGATCCTTATCGGAACGAGAAAACGAAAAAAAAAATCTGTTTGTATTGTAAAATTTATTTGACAACGCCATGTAATAAAAACGAAGTCCAACATAAATAATGATTTTTAATATTAAACATTTTCTTATATAGATTTAACAATAATTATTATAAATTTTTAGATAGAAAGTGAAAGAGATCTTTACGTGGATGGTTGCCAATTTTGGGCTAATTTTTTTGATTTTTCCGGGACGGCGAACATCGGCCCGTGACCTGGAATGATGTAATCAGCTACCTGGAGAATTTTCGCTCGGGATTGCTCCTGCAAATCGCGCAGCCTGGGATCACCGAGCTCTTGCCAAATTTTCGGATTTTCAAGATCTTCGAATTTTTCGAATAGATCGCCAGTGATTGCGATCGTCACGTTTTTATCGTTGAGCGTCGTTTCCACGAGGACGCTCACGTCTTCCGCTGTGTGACCCGGGGTTGAGACGACCTTTACGCCGTTACAGAGCTTGAAAAAACCTGCGATGTTCGAATTTTTTCAATCAATATATAAGACCAACTCAAGTACTACAGTGCAACCTGGATAAGTGGAATCTCAAGGAACGAAAATTTTTGTCTTAATTATATGTAGTATTATCCAATTTACCGAGGTTCCCAAATATCCAGGTTTATCCAAGCAAATGTCTCATTTACAGAGGGTCCCATTAAGGAGGTTCTATCGATACTTGTAAGTCAAAACAGCAACTGAGCGTGTAAAGGCAAATTTCATTAAGCAAAATTGTTTCCATTATAATTTGTTGAAAATTTGACTGAGCATTATTTGAAGTGATATTAGAAAGTGTGCAAAATTT
>JAPYYX010001660.1:0-32848 GCA_030522605.1 Cremastinae sp. B BG-2022a
CCTTCAATTGTGATTATTAAAAAACAAAAAATTCAGCATATTTAAACCCTTGGAATCGGAAATTTTTCTTAAGTACCCCATTTTGCCCCCCCCCCCCCCTCCCCTACATAGTCATGTATCCTGATGTTTGCATTTTCAATTTCATTATTTCGTATCTAAATCGTGAATTGAACTCGTGAAATTTGAATTCGCACATTTGTAAAAGTCTCATGTACGGTGCATAATAATATAAAAATTAATTTTTGGAAAAATCCAAAGATACAAAAATAAACTGATAACATGCAATTTTAGTAATTTTGTTATTTTTTGAACCCACGTTTATTTAGATTAGGCAAAAACCATGAATACCGATGGAAATATAATTATTATTGATTAGTAAGGTCATAGAGCAAATGAGGTGAATGCTGAATAAACGGGCACGCGATTAAAGGTTGGAGGCGCGGGCGGGGTAGAGCTCGCATAAAATTTAACACGAAGAGATTTTTGAAACGAGAAAACGCAAAAGAATAACATATAAAAAAAGACGAGAGAAGAGGAGCGCGAAATTTGAGGAAAGATATCGTGTCGAGTATACTAAGAATTTGGAAAAAAAAAATTAAATGAAAGAAAGAAAAAAAAAAGAAATAAAAAAGACACGATATAAAGTGAGAGGAGGAAGGCTCCGGCGGGGCCGCTCGTCCATGCTCGGCCAACGAAACCATCACGACTGATCCTCTCTGTCTTTTTTTCCATCGTAATTTCACAGATACGTGTTCACGATAGTGAGCTATCTCATCGGGGTCTTCATATTTGCTACGATAGTCGGACAGGTTGGCAATGTAATAACCAACAGAAACGCCAATCGCTTGGAATTCGAGAGACTCCTAGACGGAGCTAAGACTTATATGAGGCATCACAAGGTATCAGGTGGTATGAAGAGGCGAGTCCTGAGGTGGTACGACTACAGCTGGTCAAGAGGAAGAATCCAAGGTGGCGGTGACATCAACACCGCGCTTGGACTTTTGCCTGACAAGCTCAAGACCGAGCTTGCACTACATGTCAATCTCTCCGTACTGAAAAAAGTCACGATCTTTCAGGTTAGTTGTTATTCATTCTGAATTTATTCACAATATTCAATTTATTCTTAAGCCCATCTTGATGAAGAAATGCACTTGGAAGCGGAGTTGGAGAGATTTTAGGTCTCGTCTTTTCTTCATTCAAGTTGATTTCAAAGTGAATTTTTTTATTTTGGTATTTCTTTCGATTTTGAGTTTCTCGTGACGATGGGTCGGATCCGTTTTATATGTTATTCATTTAGTCTGGATAGAATTTTAGTAAGGATGGACTGATAAAATTTTTCATTCTTTCGGAATATCAATCATTTTGATGAGTACACATCGCATTTTGCACCCGCATCTTTTGCACTCGATCATGTGTTGTATGATACATCATAAACATAGACACCTTGAGGTGATATAATATGATATGATAACGATATGGCCCAAACGTATTTAACCACCTCAAAAACGCAAACGAGTATAAAATGACTTTGTTCGTTACAACAATACGATATGTCGTGACAATGTATTCATTCAATTTACTTGAATTAAAAAATTAAATTATTTAATAATGGATTAGTGGGGGGGGGGGCAAAATGGGGTACTTAAAAAAAATTTCCGATTCCAAGGGTTTCACAATTAAAGGACAGAAATATAATTTTCGGGTGAAATACAATTTTCAAAAAAAATTTTTTTAGCGGTCAAAATGGGGTACCACTCGAAAAAGTACGAAAAAAGAATTTTTTTCATTAATTGTTAAGTTATTATTAGCTTTGACGTCTTATTTTAAGTAATTAATTGATGATTTATTTTAATTATTGTTAAACAGTGTTTCATTACCAAAGAAAATGTTCTTTTTGGATCTGATATGTTATTTGATTTTTAGATTCAATTTTTGTTTAAATGTGTTTCTAAACTACCAAATATAATGTTCTTAGCAAATCAAAGACTATTTGATATTAAATTTTATCAAAATGTGGAATATTGCAAATTTTCACCAAATTTTTGGGGTACCCCATTTTGGGCCCCCCAACCCCCCCCCCCCCCGCCCCCCCCCCCCCCACCCTGACCCCCACACATGAACAACAACATCTCATCAAAAATTGTCCATTTCTATTGCCTGTTCAATTGTAATTTTCAAAATATTTCATACAATTTATTCAGTGATTGAAATGTAACTTGTTTAAATTGTTTAAAAACTGCATAATAATTTTGATAGATGAAATATTTTTCATAGCAATAGGAAAAAAATTCTCAACGTTATTTCGATTTTCACAACAAATTGAAAGAAACATTCCGATGTGGAATATAAAAGCTTAACACCGTTTTATACTTTTTCATTATAATGCCCACTGTACCCATTAATTGTTATACTCTTTACAAATCACAAATTAAAAGCAAAACTCTTGCCTGTGAATTAAAAACGGTTCGGAAAAGATTGCGCTCCCGACGACGAAGTATCTTTGGAATGCGCGATCCTCTTCGAAGTGTATTGAATATTCATTGAACGTGAAACATTTATGAATATGGAACTTTTATGAATTATTATTCTACCCGAATCTGAGCTCTCCGACCGTGAAAAAGCACAAAGTTTACCAAGATTTTCGTGAGTGAGAATAAACCGGCCACCTATCTTACGAATGCAACAGCATCTCACCAAGTGGCAAAACTTCGATTCAAAATCGATATTTGGCCATATTCAATTTTCTCATTGCGGGCGCAAAAAAATCTGCGATCCTGAAAACAATTGAAATCTTCGATTTTTCAAAATTTACATTTATTCAAATTTAAATTTATCGATTTTCACATTTTTTATTGCTCTTATTGTAAAATCAAAAAATTTTAAAAAAATGAAAAAAAAAACGATTTTTCAAAATTTACGTTTTGTTAAATTTAAATTCATCGATGTCTGATAGTAATTTTTATTTCTCTTATTGTCAAATCAAGAAATTCAAGTACGCTGAAGACAATTGAAACGATATTCTAAGATTTGGAATAAAAATGTTTTAAAATTATTTCGAGAAAAGAAAATTTTTTCTTTCGCCATTGTCAATTTAAATCCTTCGCATTTATGATTTTACTCCAAAATTTGTGTGCATTGTTTTTCCAAGCTTTCATGTCGACCTCGGGAAATAGATTTTTTCTCAGCGCATAAAAGTTGCGGGCAATCGTTTCTGGTGCGCGATCACAAGCAAAAACGTAAAGTATACGTGAGAGAGGTAAAAACAAAAAATTGGATGAAAAATAACAAAGGGGAACCAGAGAGCGCGGCAGATGGAATAAAAAGGATCGGGAACAAAAAACTGGACGAGAGTCATCCGAAGGTACCGAATACCGCAAGGAAATTTTCCTTTTTAGCTCGAACTATAAAAAAACTTTAGACCGGAATGTAGAGGAAATGGCATAAAAGCGGTGGAAAAAAAAATCGTCAGTAAAATGAAAATTGGAAATGTGCACGGAATTTAGATAACACAGGGCGCGGATGCTCGTCTCATTTTTCTTCATAATTTTTTTTTTCCAATCGCCTCATTCGAATATTACGCGAAACTCCTTTGAATTCGTAGAGAAAAGAGCTTTCAATTTCGAAGAAGGCTTTGCAAATTCGAGAAGTGGATCTCGCATCCTCGCTCAAGGACATTTTCCGCCCTCGTAGTCGGTGTTGGAAGGAAATTGCTACCGATCGTGAAACAGCCACGACCGAAAAAAAAAGGAAGAACAAAATCCAAAGAAAAAGAGAGACTCTGTTTTTCCATCGTCTCCCCTTTACGATTTGAACAGTCGATTTTCCATTTAAAGCATAAAAATAAAAGGTGGAGCGGGAAGAGAGCTTTGAGGAGACCGCGTTGCGGTGAAATCTCTCGAAAGTGTGGACGAGCGATGAAGAACGGATAAAAAGAGGATATACAGTGAATCCCGCGGAGTTCAGTGACTGCCAGGCACTATACGAAAGACAAAAAGAGAGAGAGACGAAAAAAAAAGAAAAACAGACTTCCCTTCCTCGAACCCTCGTTTTATGTGAAAAATAATATCCGAAGAATTTCCTATTATTTCCGGTCCTAGTGGCCTCCTGGTTCTTCGGTTTATCCTCCATTCCTCGATTCATAGCAATTAAAAAAAAAAAAAAAAAAGCAGGAGAGACGGCTCAGGGTGAACGTGGCATGAATAAAAAAGAGATGAACGAGGAGAAAAAGGAATTGATAACCAAAACGAGGGAATAGAATTTAAAACGTCCAGAGGGTGGTTAATTAAATTTCTGAAAAAACGGAGCAGAGCTTCCCATTTTTTTCTCATCTCGTTCTCGCCGTTTTTTTTTTCTTTTTTTTTTCATTTCGCCCTTTTCGACAGTTCGTCCCGTTCGCCGGTTTCTCCTCGCTAAATCGGTATAATCAGATTATACGTCTGGTAGCTTGTTAACCTTTTGTACCGCCTATCCTTTAATTAGCGTGCCAGAGTCTGGTGCGCGATGAGTGCAAGCGAACGGGAGGAGAATCGAAGGAGAGAGGAGGCGAAAGAGAGAGCAGAGGCAAGACAGGAAGAAAGTTGGATGAATGGGACGAGTGATAAAGCGAGAAGAAAAGATATCGAGAGCTGATTGTAGTTGGGAAGAAATAGTGCAGAATCCATATCACCGTTATATCCACGTTTTTCTCTATCTCTCGGAGGCTCCTCGGCCCTTTTCTATTGGGTCCAAACAGGGTCGACCGACCGGAAGTTCAGGATCGATATCCAGGCCTCCCGAGAAGAGAGTTTATATACTCATCCACTTATCGGGCGCATGGACTCCTCCCAGACGAATCGACAGATGTGCGAATTTCCTTTCGACTTCTTTATATTTTATTAGAAAGTAAAGAACAAAGGACGAAAGATTCGTTACGAAGTTTTTATTGTCAACTCAAATATAAACATTTAATAATTATTATTATTATTTAATTTTGCTTCGTGCGTTTTTTATTAGAAGTTGAATTTTATATCTCATATAGGGGAAGGAGGGGCAAAATGGACCCCTTAAGGAAAAAATATTAGAATCCTTAGTGTAATGAACTCGTTTTAGTCTCTTAGATTTTGATTATTTCGTTTCTATAAAAGAAATTGTTTTTAAAGAAAAAATGTAATAAATAATGCTGTTGAACTCATTACCTAGTTTATCCTTCATCGTATTAACACGTTTGGCGCAAAAATATTTGTTGGTTTTCAAAGTTTCGACAGCCTCTATTTTACCTCCTAAACATTTTGAGTCTCAACAATTTTGAGGGCAGATTTTACCCCGTAAAATGTATGGATATCTATTGAAATTTTGGCAGAACAAAATCTCTGCTCATAATTTTTCTACTCGATATTGTTATTCAGATTTGATATTGTTTTTTAGTATTGTTGAGTAGACAAATTTTGGGCAGAGATGTTGTTCTGCCCAAATTTTTGGGGGGCCCATTGTGCCCCCAGAAATTTATGGATATTGAAATTTTGAGGGTAGCCCATTTTGCCCCCAATCAACTTTTGACACTAAAAAACAGACGAGGACAGAAAATTTATTATAAGGCATTCAATTATTTATTTATATTTAATTTTGTATCGTTTTTTTTACTCCAGTACGTATCAGCAATTAGGAAAAAGGAAATTTTGTCACAGTGAGGTTCGAGGTAGGGAAAAAGGTCGCTTGAACTTTTTAGGATCACGAATCTATCAGCTCAAGCTGAAATCTCTCGTACGCTGAGCACTTCATCCTCCTTCACGTTTTCTTCTCTATATGTATCATATTTTTTTTCTCTTTACTTTCGCTCTTTTCGTATTTTCTTCCGAAGCATTTGATTTACGGTACGGGAAAGGACCGCGGTCGGATCTTCGAGGGCACGAATACTTCTTCAAGAGCAATCTATTGCTTTTTTCCTTCCTCCATACTCTTTCGCTTTTTTCCACTTTTCTCTCAACTTTCTCTCTACTATCTCTGACTAAGTTACTCTCTCTCTCTCGTTCTCTGTCTCTCTCTTGCTCACATTTCGCGTTTTATTTTCATCGAGACGATGATAAAAGGGTCGAGAGCGAACCTCTCAATCTCCACGAATCTTGAGAATGATGGATGCGGCGCTATGAGAGCGGGACAATATGGGCGTGCTTTGTAATTAACCTGATTGACACAAACTATCGATCTTCCATCATTAGTCGAGGAATTAATAACTGAAAATGCCACTGTGCAATTCGTACGTCATTTTGATCCCTTCCAATTTGAGTTTTCAACTATTTTCCTGCGTCATCGTTTCTATAATATAAAAAAAGTGTAAAATAAAAAATGTCAATTCATTCTGTAATGAGAATAAAAAAAAATATGAATCTGAAAATGTTGAAAAATGAAGAATATTTCTTTCGGTCTTTTAACATATTTTCTGAACAGAGTATTTAGCAATTTTACAAGCAACAGTTTCTAAAATTTTGTTTTTTATTTAAACAAACTTTGTTTTTTTAATTTTTATAAAAGTTTTATTTTAAATTTTTATTTATTTAATTTAAAGAACTTTGTTATAATAATTTGTAAAACATTTTGACAATAAAAAAAGAAAACTCTTTTCCATCGTGCCAAATTATTTAACGATACATTTTTTATTTTTCATTTTAAATTCGTCCTGATTCCACCACGGGATTAAAAGAAGTATTTGGTTTTTTATTCCATGTCGTAAATTGAAGGATTAACATTGACCATTCTAAAATATTGTCCCTAAGAAAGGATTTCCCTTGACGATAGTAGTGGTAGAATTTCCTGGATGAAAATTATATATGAAAGTTGGACTCAACGTACGATACAACGCTATAAAAAAATGTAAAAATTGTATAATTTTGTTACCAACCAAAGTTGTATTATTTAAAAAAAAAGAAAGCATAAAATCATCAAAAGATATAAAAACGGAGACAAAAGCTTTCGAGCTTGCGGAGAAAATATAAAACGAAATGAACGAAAAGATACATTGGCGCTCGAGCTAACAAACAAAAGTCTTCATCCAGATCTACAATTTCAAAGTACAAATAAAAAACTGACCATACCGGAATGTGCTGCTCAAATGATTTTGATGCGATTATTTCGATTTAAAAATTACAAGATGGAGAACAATTGTTTCTATGTATAATTTAATGAGATTTTTTATCAACAAACAAAAAAATTTGATCTGATGAAATGGGAAAAAATATTGAAAAAAATAATAACTACGAGAGAAACTGAAAAAAACATCGAGAGATAACGAAAATCATTTTTTTAAATTATATCAGACAAATGATTGTTTCTTCTCTTCTTCAAAGTAAAATGTGATTATCAATTAGCATCAAGTCGTAAGTCAGAATATAATTAAGATGAGAATAATAAGGACTCTTGTTATTTTTTTATAATCTTTGAGAAATGAAGATTCACATACTCTTAAATTTTTCGTACTTTTCCCATAAACCCATCTCTCCTGGTTCTACTTTTTCCAAGACTCGTTATTCGAGACTCGTTAAGTTTCACGACTTTTTTAATGGGCTATCCGCAACGATACTCGAGAACGCTCAATTATTACCGAAAACAGGATACGTCATTATTAATTGTAAATTTTCGTTTCAAATAAATTTTCATTTCAAATGAAGGATGAAGAAGACGAGATTTGTTCTCCTGCAACTTTTGAGATACTTTGGCACTATAAAAGATATAAAAAATGTGATAAAAAGTTAAAAAAATTATGTTCAAACTACTCAATATCAATGTAAGAAATCTTTACCAATATCTTTAACAAATTTTTTACCATTATTAATAAATTTTACTCATTTATTTAATTTTAAGAACTACAAATCATTAAATTTTACTGCAATTTTATTTTTTCTATAATCTCAATATTCCATGCATAGATATAAAGCGTAAATTTTCTAGATAATACAATTTTATTATTGTTTAATTACTCAATATCAATGCCATAAATCTTTTTCAATAATATTAACAATTTTTAAAATAATTAACAATCAATTTTACTCGTTTATTTAATTTTAAAGACTATATCTTCTAATTTCATTGAAATATTATTATTTTTCCATACGTAATATCATACGTAATATCCATTTTTATCATTTTTTTATCATACGTAATATCCATTTTTCCTCATAGTGCTACGAAAAAACTTCAATAAATCGACTACACTCAAAAAATCTTTTTTGAATTAATTAATTTGGTTACCAACCAATCCGATCGTCCGTTCAATGTTTCAGGAATGCCAGCCGGAATTCCTTCACGATCTAGTTTTAAAGATGAAGGCGTACATATTCACGCCGGGCGATTCGATATGTCGAAAGGGCGAAGTCGCTCGAGAAATGTTCATAATAGCCGACGGAATTTTAGAAGTAATCAGCGAGACCGGAAGAGTTCTCACGACGATGAAGGCCGGCGATTTTTTTGGTGAAATTGGAATCCTGAATCTTGACGGTTTGAATAAGTTAGTGCAATATTTACGAGAAGAAGAAAAATAAAAAATTCAAAAAAAAAATTCAAAAATCCAAAATTTCCTGATGACATTGATGAATTTTCAATAACGATCAATATCAATTATTTTTACAGGCGGACAGCGGACGTCCGTTCGGTCGGTTACTCCGAATTGTTCAGTCTCTCCCGAGAGGACGTTCTGGCAGCGATGAAGGATTATCCGGAGGCTCAGGAGATACTGCAGAATTTGGGTAGGAAGCGTCTGATGGAGGCTCAGAGGGTCGCGAGGGCGCACAAGATGGAGGCCTCGCCGGGTCACGACTCGTCGGACAACAGCACGGGCAAGAGGATCGTCGACAAGCTCAAGAGCGACGTAAAGGGTCTGAAGAACGTCTGGCGCAAGAGCAGACGAAACACGAAGCCGGAGGAGAGCCTCGAGCTCCAGCCGTTGACGCCGAAAGTGCCGCCGTTGAGGAGACAGACGAAGATCGACGAGTCCCAGCAAGAGACGTGCGCGTCGAACGCGGAAGCCCCGATCTCACCGCTCGGGGCGGGTCTGCCGCTGCTCTCGAGACTGAGACTGCTGAAGGAGAATCAAGATCGCGAGGAGAAGAAAAAACTGATGGACGTGCCGTGCCAGGGAACGTCGGAGGTTTCCCAGGCTTGCGTCGAGACGTTGAATCCGATGAATCAAAATTTGCCCCTGCTCCAGAGGATTCTCCTGCTGAAGTCGAAGCCGGAGCACGAGAACGTCGGGGACAAGGAGGGACCCGCGAAGGAGCCGTTGCTCCCGAGGAAGATCGAAGAGTCGAAGAAAATTCAGTCCTCGGTGATGATAATCGAGACGGCTCCGAAATCGCCGACGCTCTCGATCGAGAACGAGAACTCCGGGGCGACCAAGAAACCCTGGGCGATGCTCAAGGACGCGTCGATCACGGGCAAGGATATCGTATCGCCTCAGAAGAGTCCCCCGGCACGGAAGAGCCAGCTCAAGCAGAGCATCGTGCAGATTCGTCAAACGAAGATGTACGCTTCCGTGGACGATCTCTCGCCCGAATACTGCGGCCTGCCCTTCGTTAAGAAACTCAAAATTCTCAACGAGAGGCAGAAGCTCGCAGAGCTCGAGAGGGCCGTCAGGAGCTCGAGTCTCGACTGCGGCGAGAACGCCGAGGCTGAGTTCGATGGAAATTTGACGAGGAGTCACTCGGAGGCCTGCGCGATCGAGTACACGAGAAAACTCGCGAAACTCAATAAAGTAATCATAATTTTGTTTTTTTCATTATAAAAAATTTTCATGTAGAGTAAAAATATTTTCCCGAATTTCTGTAATTTTTTTTAATTTTTAACATTTATAAAAAATTGGGAATTAATAATATTGCAAATTTCTCAAAATGACTACAAATTTTGTAATTAATTACTTCACTATTTTTTTTTATTATTATTTCGGAGTAAATGTTAAAAATAAATGCTTCGGAACACATTTCTTATAAAATGTGCAATATTGTGCTATTCTAATATTTAAGGATGTACTGGAGATAACTAAAACTGAAAACGGTGATAAAAATCTAAAAAATTGTCCAGTCACTCATAATAGAACTCTGGTGCTTCTGTGCAAATTTCAACTTAAGGGGTTTCGATACCACTTATCTACAATCGCATGTTAAACACATAGGCAATTGAAAAATGATAAGAATTTGATAAAATTTGGCGAACATGTTCTTATACCTCAAATAATTAATTTTTTCAAAATTTTCATCCACGTCGTTGTTAAGTAATTGACCAACAAAATACGTTATTATACACGGTGTGTATATCTATATGTCCAAAAAGCGTATTTTTGTTGTTCTATTACTCTGTAAATATGAGGACGAAAATTTTGAAAAAAATAATACTCGTTCTTTTCATTTTCATTTTTACTACGGAAACCCCTTAATTCACGAAATCGTTTAAAAGTTATATTAAATTCAATATTTCACGTACTCTTATGCAGATTCATCAAAAACTAAATTATAACAAGTTATAAATATCGAAAAAACGGTAGTGTTTACTTGTCGATTTTTTATCAAGAATGTTTAAATATTAATGAAACTTTCTGCCAAATTTTATCAACTTGCACTAAAAAGTTTTTAAGAAATTATCTGCTTGTTACAACAAAACGAATTTTCCTTTCCAACTGTACGTAAACATTTATTAAAACGACGAGGTTTTGTTTATAATTTTTTCCTACTATCAATACACATAAAAAATGTTAATAACCGAGTTTAAACAATTTTATCTAAAATTTTTGTTTTTAAATTGTTTAAACAATAAATAAAATGAAAATTATTGATAAAACATTAGAAACCTATCAAGCATCATTCTAAGTATTACAATAAAAAATGTGAACTTTCTAACAGAAAAACAAAGACTAAATTTTAACAATTCAGTACGGAAAAGTCACTTTTATCAGAGATTATACCTCCAGTTCATCCTTAATGCTGAGCAAAATGATGTCAGAAAAATAACACAAGATATTCAATCAAGTAAATGTTATTTAGATTTTCTTTATATTCGGAAAAATATTTTCATGGAGAACCATTCGGGCTGTTATTATCATTGAAAATAATCCTGAGTGTTTGTACAAGGAGCAACGTTCGTCAACATCGCCGACGGATCCTCTATCCCCGGAGAATGAGACACTGGAGAGGCGAAATCTGAAGAGCATACTGAAGAAATTGTCGGCGGGCAGCAAAACTGACAATTCGGAGTCCTCGACGACGAATACGCCGGAACGAGAGAAAGTTACAACGGAGCTGAGGAAATTAATGAGAGCGCCGACGATCGAGGGCTACGCCGCTCGGCATTCTCAGCTCTCGAAGAGCGTCACCTTCAACAAATACACCCTCGGCAGTCCACCCTCCGAGCAGACTCTGAACAATACCGCGTCGGACGAACACATCAAGATTTCCCACGGAGAGGAGCAGACTTCGCTGCCACCGCCCAATAAATTTAGTTTCCGTCCTTTGAGCAGTGGAGGTTTACTTCAGATGATATCGCGACCAAGAGACGAGGAGTATCTCGGTGAGCTCGTCACGGGAATACGGGACGTCATTCAGAATCGATTGGTAAGATTTGCATGTCATCAAGATGCTGCGGCTCTAATTAAAGAAAAATCAAAAGTTCAAAATCATTTTTCACTCAATTAAACTTTATAACGAAAAAAAAGAATTGCGTTACATTATAAATAAAATTTGTGAATGTGGAAATTTATCATGAGACTGAGAAATTAAATAAAATATTAGAAAATTTGATTATCTTACTGAAAATTTTACAGCAAATATGACAATTTTATAATAACATTTTTCTAATGTATTTTGTAATAATTTTAGAACAATTTTTTACAAGACTCAACTTATCCAAAATACTTTTAAAAATTTTTATATTGATTTTTTTTCAATTTTTACACCATTCACAATAAAATAAATAATAGATATTAAAATTGCTTATTCCTAAAAAAATACAAAACAATTTTTTGCAGGAGGACATTCAGAGCAAATTCGATCGTCAGTTCACCTCGCTGGAGCTGGAGATACGAAAACGCGACGAGATAATATCCCAGTTGCAAGCGAGGATACAAGAGCTGGAGCACCAGGATGGATCTGGATGTGAAGTCTCGCCGGAGGAGAGCAGCGAGCCGGACGTCTCGTTGGAGTCTGACGCGATAGAGGGCGGCGAGGATCATCCGTTCATGCGAGACGGTTCGGTCGACACGGTGTTGGGGACCCGGGCGAAGCGGGTCTCGCCCATGTCGCATGAGTCCTCGCGGAATCGTAGATCCTGGGAGGAACACTCGGAGGAGGAGACGCTCGAGCTCCAGGACTTGCCACGTTCGATATCCCCGCAGAGCTTGTGGAAAGGTGACGTCGCGATTTGTCTCGAGTCGAACAGCGACGATAGCAAATCCGACGACGAGGTCAACAGACCGTCCCAGAGGAGAAGAAGGAGAAGAGAGAGAGCCCCGGGTGAGGTTCGAGAAATCGACCAGGACGAGTTCGACGACGATGAGGACGACGACGATGACGACGACGACGACGATGACGACGACGACGAGGACGATCGTCCCAACGAGAACAGACACAACAATTGGGAGGTCGAGATGCTAGCAAAAGAATTAGAGGCGAGGAGAAGAAGTAGCGAAGGTTCTAGTCCAGGTTCCTAGCGCATTAATGAGATTCTAGAGATACTCTGTTACTACAAGGCAACAATAAAGTCGAAAAACTGGCGGGACGATCCACTTGAGACAGGCACCAGTCACCAATTTCCCGACGACCCAGATTGTCCCTATTTAGGTTTTTCACGTATAAACTGTTGCAACGAGACCATGATGTGATCCGGGTGGGTCTCGTCGCGACGAGCGACGAATCGCACGAGGGGAATACATTTTTTCAATACCTTGAAAATTTACCGAATTTCTTCAGAATACGAATTTTCGTTTTTTCCTGTCTCGAATTGTATAAGAATGGAACTCGAAAGCCGAATATTTGTGCACAATTTGACAGATTAGAATATATCAATTACGTTTATTGCAAAGTTGTAATAATAGCGAATTCAACCGTTATCTCTTTCTCTCTCGCTCTCTGTCGATCTCTTGTTGTCTCTCGTTTTCTCATGCTCTCTTCCTACATTTTACTTCGCGGTGTACAAAATATTTGTACAGTATTAACAATTTCTCGTTCGGTAGAATTTTTATGAAAAAGTTATTGAATTAATCGACGAAAGCCAAATTGTTATTATTAAGAATTTGAGGTAGAGTGCTCTAGAATCATTTAATAAAATAAAACTGTTTTTGAAGTCGAGCTAACATTCTGGAAAAGGGTAAAAAGTGAAGAGTTGTTGCCAGATGTTAAATAAAAATACATATTAACTGTAGATAGAGCGACAGATCGAGAAATTTATTTTTTTCGTTTTTTGATTTTCATTGTGAATACTATCGATCGTGACAGTTATTTAAAAAGATACGTTCAATCTTTATTCCTAAAAATATATTAAACATGTAAAATTCATTACGAGAAAACAATTGAATAATGCAAAGACATTGATGTATTTTTTTTATCTGTAAATATTCACAGGTGCCTGAGAGAATATAAAGCTTGAGAAGACATTTTATTTGTGGGAACGAAATTGCGAATAAGTATGAAAGATTGAAAATTACCAGCAACTCTGAGAAATCAGGAAATGAAACAAAAGATTTATAATATTATCATCGCGCGATCAAAAACTCTTACAAAGATAAATTATTATAAATGATTGTAAATTGTTATAATCAATGCAAAATTTATTAAATATCGATGAAGAATGTGCGCTTTGTTTAAACGATATTTTTTCGAAAATAAATAAGTCGCCTGAAAAAACATAGAAGAAAGAATACGGAGAAGAAGAGAAGAGAAAGAGAAAGAAAGAGAGACCATTCGAAATTATTGAAAAACAATTGAAGTCATTTTTAACGAGCAAAAAAAATATTAATTTAATTGAATTTACCAGAATTAAATGAATATATATTATTATGTGTACTGACCAGACCAAGCTCAATATTTCTAGAGTCTTTACAAAAAAAGAAAAGCATATACCTATAAAGCGCGTGAATGGATATTGGAAGTAAGTAAAGAAAAACATCAACAACAAAATTAATTACCAAAAAAACTTGTACATATTAGCCTACAACTTATTTATTTATTTATTTATTTTATTATTTTATGTATAAATGAGAGAGTATGATAAGATGGGAGTAAAAAATGAAATAAATAAAAGTTATATACATATAATGATAATAAAAAACGACGAATGAAATGTTGCGAGCATAGAGAGTACGAGCACTGTGGATACGAATGAGGGTTACGTAAGAATGAAAATAATGTATCTATTATAAGGGCGAGAAGAATATATGTAATAAATCGAACACACTGTTTTCAACCATGACTTCTTCATTTTATCATTGACCTTTCCACTTTTGTACAGAAAATTGTATTAAAATAAAGCAGTGCGTGACAATCACAAGCTGCTTAAGTGAAACTCCGAAAACGTATATCAGTATTATGTGATTTCGAACACATAAAAAACTGCTGGAAGAGTTTTCGAGATTTAGAATCAGAGATTTAGAGTTTGAAAACTCTCATATATAATTTACATCGTGGTTACACCGCCTGTCAATCGTACGACACGATTCTTGTATTTTTTTGATATATCTTGTTCGATCTGGAAAAGAAGTTCATGATTAATCTATCTGAATCTAACAAAACATCGCTGCATAAACTTCCTGCAAAGAGATAAAATATTTCAAGCAGTTCTTACCTCACTCTGCAATTCCCGAGTCCTCTGAATAACAAGTTTTAAAATTGGCTGCAAAGAAAGAATTTGTCGACCAGCTTCTTCCTGTCGTTCTCGAACAAGTTTCTGCATCGAAACCATTTTTTCAATCAGAGATAACTTTTGCTTCAATGTTCCTGCCAGTACGTCGACATATCTAAAAAAATATATTCCAAAAAACTTTTATTATCACTTGCTCGAGATAATTTCATAAATTAATTATTTTAGAAATGAACAAATACCTAGGCGAATGTTTGATATTATGCAAATGCTGTATCCGGCTGTCTAACATCTCCGTCAAGAGTACTTGAACATTATCGAGCATATTCTGAGTGCTATCCGGCGTTGCGAGTTGTAAGATCGGCGAAACTTCTTGCATTTGGCTCATACTCAATAAATTTTTGCTGCTTTCGCTCTTATACTCATAGAGACGGAGTTTCAAGAATGCTTCAAGCTGCACAAAAATTATTTTTCAAAGTTATTGAGGAAGAATAATATTCATCACGTGCATTACATTTGGCAGCAAGAATTTGCAAATTTTCACCTCGAACAGTTGATCGATCAGATCATTTCGCGTGGTCGGATTATCGAGAATCGTGAGAGCTTCGTTTCCTGTCGCGGTTCCACCGTCGTGACCTGCTGATTCAACGACTATTCCTGATTCTTCCAAACAGATGTTGAAATCTATTTCACCCGATTCTGGATCATCAACCTCTGCATTGCCCCAATCAATGTTGTCATCAACGTTTAAATTTGCCTCGTCTCTATTTAGTTCGGATATATCAAAATTAATCGCATCGTTCGCATCGTCACCGAAATCAATCTGTATCAAAATTAAAATGAAAGTTTCGAATTGCACTGGAAAAAAGTACCCATTGAACTAAACCAGACTTACATCATTATTGCCAGCTCGATTGCTTTCTTCTTCAAAATCCACGTTGAAAGAGGGTTCGATTATCTTCAGAGGCGCTTCGCCGTAAATCCACTCGTATGTCGTCGTGTTTCCTTTCTCTAGAAAGTATGAAAAATTAAAACGAGGAATCGAATTGTACATAATTTGTAAGTAATAATAAACGATATTAATGAATAGATAAATTAAAGTACATTTTAAATAAAATGAGATTACCAATTAAATATTTGAGCATTGGTACAGATCCGCCAACATGCACATGACCCAATGTGTATTCTACAAAAGTCTCATAGAATTCTATAACTTTCTCCACAGATTTGGACTTTTCTGTTATTTTTTCATAAATTCCAGGTAACTCGACTATCCTCTCGGATAATTCGCGCTTTATATTATTTCCCGATATTCCAAGCTGTTTGCATATTGTATTGAACTCAGTACGAGCAATGTTTTCTGATTTTTTATACTCTGACTCCTTTTTTTCTAATTCCTAAAAAGAAGGTCATTTTTAATAAAATTGTTGCTCTGAATTTGGGAAGCAAGTATGGAACAATTGATAAATATGATGATATAGTTAAAATGAATATAGTCAAATTCTAAAATTTTCAGCAAAACAATTCGGAACTAACTTGTTGGGTCTGCTCCAATTTCTGTATTTGTTTTTTAAAACTAGGCACTTCATAACTGATGTTCCTTATCAACATCTGTGCTGCTTCTGCGAGATACAAATTGTCCTTCTCGTACAAGCGGATTATCTCCTGCCAGTCTTTCATTCTTTGCGATCCGTAGCGACCAAACAAATTTTTGGAGTCAGCTTCCGTTTCTTTCAGGATATCTACTATTTTCTTGCAATGAAAGTAATTTATGTCTGTAAAATTAAAAATAAATATATTTTATAATATTATATAACAATGATAAATTTTAACCCATGATAACAGAAAAATGTAGAGGAAAATACTGACATGTTCCAGATAATAACTTGGCTATTCCTTCGTGTGCAGGCATATCTTGTATGGCATTGCTTATTTTTGTTCTTATTGTAAGAATATTCGTTTGCCATCCTTTCGTGCAGTGTCGCCGGTTTAACAGCCAATCCAACAGTTTTCCAGCATTTATGTCAATCGGAATGTTTTGTTCCTGAACGATCAAACAATACGTTTTAATGATACAGAACTTGGAAAAATTTACTCACTCCTGCTTCAATTTGTTTATCATTTACAAAAGAATGAAAAGTTATATTCTTACGTCCATATTTCGTCAAAATCAAAATTATGTTCGTTTTTTACAACAATATTGTTATTCGCACTCCAATTTATCAGATTTCGATTTCAATGTAAACAGCTGTTCAAGTTTAACTGACGGCTACATAACCTGTAACCTGTATGACACGATCGTATCACACGCACTACTTGACTGTGTTCATTCGTATTTGAAAAGAGGGGAGGCGATTCGAAGGAATGATCATTTGTACTTTCAAATCTCGAATACAAATTTTTTCTGTTTACACTTTCATATGAAATAATTTTCAATATTAATTTTTCTCTTAGTACTGAAGAGTTTGAAGATTAGAAAAACTTTTTCACATACTTTATAATAATTTGAAAATGCATTTCAAACATTTTTGAATTGATTTAAAATCCTCTTTTGCTCATTTTGATAAGATTTACATGTGTAAGAACGTATCGATTGTGTCTCCTGATGAATTAGAATGACCTATTATTGTCTTCAATAATATTAAAATTTTCATTTTCCATAAATTTTTTATTTCGAAATACATTTCCTTTTCAGCAACTTAATTAAAACGATACTATAATATTACTGTATTTTAATTAAATAAAATGGAGTATATTGATCATATATCAGAGAATTAATATTTATTTTCAGTCTACCTTGCAACAATCATAATTGAAATATCGACAATAAAGTACAATCAAAATTCACTGTAAAAATAATAAACAAAAAACCATTCATATTCCATTGTGAAAAAACTTCACCTCAATCTCTCAAAACGGGATGACTTCTCATTTTCGTAAAATAAACCTAATAATGTAACAAAAAAGTTTGATATCATTGTAAACATTCGATAACTCTTTACCTTCCCATAAAAGTCATTCTGATTAACACAAGAATTACAAAGTTCTCTCAAAATATCAATATATGACTCTTTTGAGCAGTCGATTTCAGGCCTTCAACTATTATTTTATTATTTTATTTCTACAGGTACGACGGTTGAGGGTAACCGCTGGAAGACATCAATATGACACTCCAAAAATTCGATCGTCCTCGAAAAATTTCGTGCCATAGGAAAAAATTACATTTCTTCTTTCATTCATCGAGTTTGATCATCTGTCAAGATTTTCCCTGAAATTAAAAAATTAATCGTAAAAAAATTATAATTGTCAATATCAACTTGAAGTAATCTCATAACCAAATTGAATTTGCATGAAAATATTTGAACTATTTATAAAAAACATATTGACGAAATTCTGTAAAATGTTGTGTTTTTACCGAAGTGAGAACATTTAGCTGTTCAGAGCTTAAGATTTCCTAGACAGACGTATTTGATATCCAAGTAATCCTCTACCCCGTGACTGGAGCCTTCTCTTCCGAGGCCGGATTCCTTCACTCCGCCAAAGGCAGCTTCCGCGCAAGAGATCAGTCCCTCATTGACACCGACCATACCGACTTCGATTTTCCTCGCGACTCTGAATATCTGCGACAAATCTTGAGAGAAGAAATAACCCGCGAGACCGACCTTCGTCTCGTTCGCCGCTTCCAAAACGTCTTTCTCGCTTGTAAATTTGTATATGACGGCTACGGGTCCGAATATTTCCGTACCGTAGATCGCCATGTCTCTGGTAACGTTCGTCAGCAACGTTGGCTCGTAGAACAGAGGTCCAAGATCCTTGCGAACCTTTCCACCGCAGTGGATCTTGGCGCCCTTCGACACCGCGTCCTTCACGAGGCTCTCCACTATCGCTAACTGACTCTCCTTTATCAAGGGCCCGTGAGTCACGTTCTCCTTGCTACCATCTCCGAGACGAATTTCCTTGTTTATCTTCGAAAGAAACTTCTCAACGAATCCGTCGAACAATTTCTCGTGGACGAAGAATCTGTTCGCCGAGACGCAGGTTTGTCCGGTGTTACGGAATTTCGAAGTCATCGCGCCGGAAACCGCGAGCTCAAGATCAGCGGACTCGAAGACGATGTAGGGAGCGTTTCCACCGAGTTCGAGACTCAAACGCTTCATCGTCGGAGCGCACTGTTGATACAGCATTTTGCCGACCGTCGTAGAACCCGTGAAGGAAAGAGCTCGCACACGTGGATCCGCGCAGAGTTCTTTTCCTACAACAGGCGAGTTTTTAGAATCCGCGGTTACCACGTTCAAAACTCCTGGAGGAATGCCAGCTTCCTCGGCAAGGGCTACCAGCGCCAGAGCAGTCAGAGGCGTATC
Source organism: Cremastinae sp. B BG-2022a (assembly GCA_030522605.1). NCBI lineage: Eukaryota > Metazoa > Arthropoda > Insecta > Hymenoptera > Ichneumonidae > Cremastinae sp. B BG-2022a. The sequence continues at coordinate 19,167 of JAPYYX010001660.1, forward strand.
CTCCGATGGCTTTATCACGCACGTGCAGCCTGCAGCGAGCGCGGCTCCTGCTTTACGAGTGATCATCGCATGAGGAAAGTTCCAGGGTGTTATCAGTGCAGCGACACCGACCGGCTGCTTCAGAAGAAGCAATTCTCTGTTCGGAGCTGGTGCTTGTAAGACTTCTCCATTGATTCTTCTCGCTTCCTCGGAGAACCACTCCACGAAGGAGTTTCCATATTTTATCTCGCCTCTGGACTCTGCGAGAGATTTGCCGTTCTCCTTGGTCAATATGCAAGCCAATTCCTCGGAATTTTCAATCATGAGATCGTACCATTTTCGCAACATTTCACTGCGTGCTTTTGCTGTTGTTTGGCTGAAGGATTCGAAAGCTTCTTTCGCAGCCGTTACTGCCAGATTGACATCTTCGCTGCCCATGTTTGGTACTTCGCCAACTACGCTCTTGTCCACAGGATTTTGAACTCCAAATTTTTCTCCACTGCAGGCATTTACCCATTTTCCGGAAATGAATGCTTTGTCTTTCAACAGTGACATATTCCGACAGATGATTGGATACTTACGAGGATTCAAAAATACTGATTTTCTTAAAAGTGTCATATTCAAGCTGCGAGTCTGTGAATAATGGAAAAATTATTTAAATTACTAAACTTGACATACAAATAAAAATTACTAAAATTAGTGAAATCAATAAAACTGTTAGAAAAGTCACAGAGCATTAATAATATATTAAAATATTTTTAATTTTGAAACATACAAAAAAAACTTGATATGAATTTTTCTTGCAAAACCTTTTTACAATAACAAATTAAGCCACAATGAAATAAATAGACGTTTGAGATTTATTGCAAAGAATTGAACTTAATTGAAGTAAATTTGTCTATGTATCGATTACAGGCAATTTATTCATGTCAATTGGTTGTTGCAAATTGCTTACCTTGAAACGAAAAATGATCAATTAGGGAAAATAAAAATACAGATCTTGAAATTTTCTTTTTTTCGAAGTTCGAAGGTAGCGCACAGTGAACAGTGACCGATAAGTCGAAAAATGTGCGAAAGACAACCAATAAAGCGCAACTCTGTAATTTAACAAATCGCGCTCACATTCTTATCGTTATCAATTGCATGAGGAGGGTTGCTTTGAGAGGTGTACACTCCAGATCAAAATTTGCGACGCATGCGAAAATCGGCGATTTCGTCATGTGAATAAAAGATACAGACACTCAACTGATACATATATCGTAGAATAAAAGTAGAAAATTATAAAAAAATGAATTCAAAAAATAAACAAGAAAAACGCTCAAATTTGGTATACACTTTTTCGGCATTTTCACTCAAGAATAACCGCCGTTCTTCGTGACAGTACAAGATTTGCAAAAATTCGTACACTGTACAGAAATTATTGATTCGAATAACAAATTATTTTGGTATTGAATTAGAATTTTATTAGTAATCAATAGACAACGAAATCAATACGAGTCTGGTTTTGTTTCAACGTAACTTGTAACTTCAATAATCGCCACCCATATGATTTTAGCTTTGATTGATTCCGACTGTACCCCGCGCAAAACAAGCATGTTGTCATCTTGATCAGACATCTCCACTCCGCAATCAGTGTTATCTCAAATATAATTCGCATTTCAAAAAATAAAATATATTCAAACGATGAACAATACAAAAAGAACGATATACGTAGGTGAGTAAATCAGATATTATTAAATAGTCTTTAATAATTTATTTAAAATTTCTAACCTCAAAAGATGCCGGCTCCCGCGTAAAGTTACGTTTTGAAACGTTTAGAATAATATTTTATTTGGCGAATTTTTTGCTCAGGATATAATCTTGTAAGTTTCCGATAATTATCACAAATATTAACGTACTCTTTTTATATGTCTATCGATAAGGCGGTCACCTTGGAATATGACCATAACCGTGATTACAAAGGGATGTCAGTGCATCTTTGTTATACAATCTTTTTTATTATTAAATTTGCAATTTATTTGTAATTAATTTTGAATATGTGACGATTTGTCAACTGTTTGCTCGTTAAATAAAAATAGTAGAACTATTACAACACTCGAAAATAATTTAACATGCATTGTCATAAAAATTGTTTATAGAAAAGATTTAATATTCTTTCGTTTTAGGTGGTCTTGCAGAAGAAGTGGATGAAAAAGTTTTACATGCTGCATTTATACCCTTTGGTGAAATAGTTGATGTTCAAATACCACTGGACTATGAATCAGAAAAACACAGAGGATTTGCCTTCATTGAGTTCGAGATGGCAGAAGATGCTGCAGCTGCAATTGACAATATGGTATTACAAAAACTATTATTCTTGTCTCCAACTATATTTGACTGTCCAATTTATTTTATTTATAATAAAATAAAAACATTATTTTTGTGTCCACAGAATGATTCAGAGCTTTTTGGTCGAACGATAAGGGTGAACATAGCAAAACCTCAGAAAATAAAAGAAGGTTCATCCAAGCCAGTATGGGCGGATGACAATTGGTTGCAAGAGCATGCAGGAGAAACTTTAAAATCGGATGAAGCTGCAAACACTGATGCGCCTGCAGCGAAAAAGGGGAAACAAAACCCACAAGTATATCTGGACATCAATATTGGCAAACAGGAATTAGGAAGAATAATTATAATGCTGCGAACTGACATTGCTCCGAAAACAGCAGAAAATTTCAGATGTCTCTGCACACATGAGAAAGGATTTGGATATCAGGGGAGCACCTTTCATCGAATAATTCCTGACTTTGTATCCTTTTTCTCATTTTATTTTATCAAGATTTTCACAAGCGTTTGAAGATAAATATTTTACAGCCATTTATTCAATAACTAATAGCATTCGTGGCAATTTTAATGTAATTCTCACAATTTTTCATCAAGTTTTGCCCATAAACATCTTTTATTGTAAAAATGTTAATTTTTTTTTCTGGTCTTAATTATTTAGAGTCATGATTTGCTTTTCCTTAATAAATTGTTTATCAGATGTGTCAAGGTGGTGACTTTACGAATCACAACGGCACGGGTGGAAAATCTATTTATGGTAACAAATTCGACGATGAGAATTTCGAACTCAAACACACTGGACCTGGAACAGTATCAATGGCAAATTCTGGACCAAATACAAATGGCTCGCAATTCTTTCTGTGCACAGCGCGTACGGACTGGCTCGATGGAAAGCATGTTGTCTTTGGTCATATTATCAGTGGTCTTGATGTTCTCAAAAAAATGGAAAAATACGGTAGCAAATCGGGAACGCCTTCGCAGAAGATTGTTATTAGCGCGTGTGGCGAATTGTCTTGAGAAAAATAATCCAAAAAAAATAATAACACGTTTTCTTATAACAGTATGTTTAATATAATTGTAAAAAGTCCTAATAAATTCAATACAGTTTGTATTTTTTTATTATGGGTGAAAATTAACAGTTTTTGCAGAAAGAGTAACACCAACAAGTGGCAACGAAACAGGTGATATTTTTGAAACTAAACATCTTTCAAGAAACCAAAGTAAAAGTCGAATAAGCATTATTTTTAGTTGAATGAATTTTTTTTAAATTTAAATCAATTAAATTAATACGTTGATGAATTTTTGAGAATTAAGATTTTTTCGCTGCTTTCATTTGAGCCTCCTGGAAAACTTGTTGCAGTTTTTCCAGGGTTTCTCGATGGGTCTCCTGTTTTTTGTCAAGTTCATTGATCAGGCCTTCTGTTCTTTTCCTAAAAAAAAAAGTAATTGTTCGATGTATTAGAAAATAAAATGAATGATTGAACAATATATATTAAATTACTCACAATTCATTCGTTATGTATTCCATTCGTTTAGCTACATTTTGTTTTGCTTCAACATAATCTTGTTTGACAAGTATTGGTCCGATCAGCTTGAAAACATCATTTCCAGGTTTTAAAAGGTCGAGTTCTTCCTTTACCGCAATATTCTCATTCAATTGCGTATCTAACTGTTGTCGTTTCACCAACGCTTTGTGATAGTCTGCATAATTGAATTAGCATTTATTATAAATTAGGTTATCTACCCTAAAGTATATAATTTATAATCTTATAACTTAATTTGACTTTATAGCTGATAATTAAGTTTAAAAAGTTTTTTCAATGAATTAGATCATTAATTTATAATTGTACTTTTGGTTCATGCAAACTTGCTCATTCTTTTAGGTTATGTTGCCAGTCAACTAGTTTCGTTGATTGATTTTTGAACGATTTTGAAAATATATAATAAGCAAGAACACAGACGTATTTGAAGAATGTACCTTTTTGAATTTGTTTATAAGCATCGATTTCTGCTTGATAACTTTTTTGAATTTCTTCCACCATTTTCCTGCAACACAATTTCAACGTGAATGAAAACTTTGATAGTAATTATACTTAGATTAGTATACGAAAAAGAGTTTTGACTGCCTTGACATACGGTTTTTGCAAATATGAAATAATAAGAGGCACAATTGAAGATTATTTTATTATTAAAACGTGACACTTGGGATTCGAACAACACACTCACTCGTAGGAAGTTTATTCTTTCTCCTTATACGGTCTCTCTCGGAGGTTAGGATAAAGGAGATTACACACTCGGTATTGTAGCTTTTTTCACGATGTCAAATTACAGTTTCGGTATCGTAGATGACGCTCTTGTCCGCTTCAGCCCGAGTTTAACCTCTGCGTGAGTTACGATTGATTTCGTTGTTTAAATAAAACGGTAAAATGTTTCGGTTTTGCAAAATGTAATGTAATTACATAACGTGGTGACGTTTACTACTGTACGCATAAAATAAACATTACAAATAATTCGCCTTTGTAAGGAGTCTGTAGTCTTTCGGCATAACCACAATTTTTAGGTTATGTTGTGAACCAAACAGGCGCTTTACGTTGAATTCCCGCAAATGAATTGAGCTTAAAAATTTTTCGAACTGCGTTAAACAAATTGTGGAAATCATGTCGTATTTAACGAGAAAAGAAATAGACGAGATGAAGCCACAGATTGAGAAAGCTGTTCATAAATTTCTTGGATTTGGAGAGCCCGCAATTGTCACTGCTGCTGTCAATTGCATTACGTCTGGTTATGACAAACGTAAAACAGCAGGTTAGTACTTTATTTTAATCGTTCGTATGAAGATTTTTTCATTGGACGTTTGTTCATTAGTTAATTTAATTTTTTCTACTTAAAATACATAAATACTTATTATTTTTCAGATAAACTTTCAGCTCTTTTGGAAGACAAGAAAGCTACCAAGCTGACCGAAAAAATATTCACAATATACGATGACACAAAAGCTGCTCAAAAGAGTAAAAAACGTATCCACGCAGATGATAAAGATAAGGATAAAGATGCAAAGAAGCCAAAACTCAGGGAAGAAGAACTAAAAAATGATAATGTTGTAGAAACTCAATTGTCTCCGGATAAGGTAAAAATCTTTCAAACATTGTTTTCTACTTATTATTAGGGAGACTTATCAGCGATTGGAAATATTCTAAAAAGTTTTGATAATTTGATCAGAGTTCATATTGAATTTATAAATTAAAATTGGAGGATATTATCACTCTAGTCACTATAATAAATAATTCTATTTTTAAATAGGCAGAACAACATCTCTGCCCAAAATTTGTCTACTCAACAATACTAAAAAAAATATCCAATCTGAATAACAATATCGAGCAGACAAATTATGAGCAGTTGTTCTGCTGTTTAAATTATTCATGAAAATATAGTCAGTATAATCCAAAACCGTTCCAAGTAGTTTGATGCAAATGTATTTACAGTAGTACACATATAATTTTTGATGTAGGTTTTGTATGCAATATGTACCAGACTTTATTAAAATTAGTTTACTCATCAAGGCACGAAGGAGTAACAAATATAAAAACGTTAGAATTCATAATATTAGTAATATTAATTTTTTATGTCCATGTTTTGGAATCTTTTTATTAATCTGGTGTAACAAAAAATATAAAAATATGTATTTTTTCAATTTTTTATGAAATGCAGCCTCGAATAAAAATATTCGCTATTTTTCCAGATAAAACAGATGATGGTGAATGCTCAAAGAGAAATAGAGGAAAGGAAAAGAGCGCTAAAGGCGATAAGGGATGACGTACAATCAATGAGGTCGCCAGTGAAGGGTACAAGGGACTCATCTCCCAATGTCGCAAGTATGTACAATCAGGGTTTACTCAGCAAAACGGATTCGGACAAGGCGCGTAAAATAGCTGCTCTCCAGGCACAAATACGTAACAAGCTGAGCTCCGGAGTACTGAACAACGTGAACGTGCCGGATAAGCCGACACCTTTGATACTCGATGAGTCTGGTAGGACCGTCGACATCACGGGAAAAGAAGTACAATTAACGCAGGTCGTGCCAACCCTCAAGGCGAACATAAGAGCCAAGAAGAGAGAAGAATTTAAGGCGCAACTTCAAGAATCCAAGGGACCTGAGGAGATCCAGGATACGCACTTTTTCGACAATAGAATCGGAGCAAAATCTGCGATAAGAGGAAAACGAGCACTTAAATTTCACGAACCTGGAAAATTCCAACAGATTGCTGAACGCATACGAATGAAAGCTCAGCTCGAAAAATTACAGAATGAGATCAGTCAGATCGCTAGGAAAACTGGAATAAGCTCTGCTACGAAATTGGCCCTCATAGCTCCAAAAACTGAAGCTCAAAGCGAGGATGTCCCGAACGTTGAGTGGTGGGATTCTGTGATTCTTACTGGCTCGTATCCCAAAGACGACGAGCCTGGTTGCATCAAGACCTCGGCAATTACAAATCTTGTCGAACATCCGACTCAAATGAGACCACCCAGTAAGAATATATATTTTTGGAATAAAAAAGTTTTACAATCTTTTTAAAAATTATCCAACGATGAAAAATAACTAAATATATTTCTAATAATACAATTGATTTTTCAGCGGATCCTCTGAAGCCTGTATACATGCCGGTGTTCCTTACGAAGAAAGAAAGGAAAAAGCTTCGTCGACAGAACCGACGTGAAGCGTGGAAGGAAGAACAGGAAAAAATAAGATTGGGTCTCGAAGCTCCGCCAGAGCCGAAATTACGGACGTCTAACTTGATGAGAGTTCTTGGTACCGAGGCAGTTCAGGATCCTACGAGAATTGAGGCTCACGTTAATCAGCAGATAGCTAAGAGATTGAAAGCTCACGAGGATGCCAACGCCGCTAGACGTCTCACGGCGGATCAAAGACGGGAGAAAAAGGCTCGGAAGCTAAAAGAAGACACTTCTCTTGGAGTACATGTTGCTGTGTATAGGTAAAATTATTTGATTCTTATTATTGATAGTCACGTTCCTTGAAGTTTCACATTTCACTATATTGTAACGTAAATACAAATTTGTATTTCCATCAATATAGTAATGAAATTGATCGCTGTACCCGAGCAATATTACCATGATTAATGAGATTTTAATAACAGGAAATCAATACATTTATTTTTGGAATCGAAAGTAAATTGAAATATCCATATTGATGGAATTTTAATTAGCTCTTGAAAAAACTAATAGTAACTGCTAAATATTTATATAACTTTTTATTAAATTATGGAATACTAATTAACAAAAAACGAATTTCAGAATAAGAGATCTCATAAACAACGCCTCGAAAAAATTCAAAGTCGAAACGAATGCGAAGCAACTTTATCTTTCGGGTTGCGTAATGCTGTTCCGAGACTGCAACGTTGTCGTTGTCGAAGGAGGCGCGAAACAGCTTAGCAAATATCAGCGACTGATGTTGCATCGTATAAAATGGGAAGAGGATATGGTGAAGGATAACGATGGGAATAATGTGCCGAATAAATGCGTCCTTGTCTGGCAAGGGACGAGCAAGCAAAGACATTTTGGTGATTTGAAATTCAAGGTCTGTCCGATCGAGAAAATGGCCCGAGAGCACTTCAAGAAACATCAAGTCGAGCATTATTGGGATCTCGCTTACAGTGGGTCCGTTCTCGACAACGCCGATGACGTTCACACCTAAAATCAGAAATCTCTCGTTCCATTCTTTTTTTTCATTTCTTAAGAAACATTTTCTTAGACGTTCGATACGAAGTATGCAAATGAAAGATTGTCAAGTGAGGTAAAAAAAAAGAGAAAGCGAATATAAATACAATTTACAATAATCAAGTCTCGCAGTTATTTTACCACCTCATTCCTGCATAGGATTTTTTATATGCAATCTTTTTTGTGAAAAATTGGAGAAACTATTTCAAAGTTTATTAATTTTCATAAATTTGTTTCATGATTATATACGCTTCTTAAGAAAAAATTGCATAGGGAAAAAAAAGAGAATGTGAAAAAATTAAAAAAGATCACGTCTTCGCAGTAAACACATAGCAGTAAATTCAAAATGAGCTATCAGAAAAGAATAATTATCACGAAAATAAGAAAAATACACCCGTTACATGTACGTTATAACGGAACTTGTTATTCGCAGATTTTTGCATAACTCCATGGAAGCAGAAAAAAATGTGTAAATGTCCACCTTCGTTCAAAGAATTGTTACAATCTCGCGTAATAAATGATTATTGCTGGTTACGTGGATACTGTGACGATCAATTGATTTATAGAAATCGATAATCGTCGATATCAAATAGAAAGAAGATAAATGCATTGCAGAAGGAAGAGCTTCAAGGTGAAAATTTTTAAAAACGAGTTTGAAGTCAAACAGAGTAAAAAGAAATATTTAATTTTTGCTTGCAATTTGGTTATTAAAAAAAATCTGGAATAAAAAAAATGCATATTGAAGTGATGAGTTTTTTAATTTATTTTCAAGTAAAAAGTAAATTTCCTATAAAAATCAAATTGGGAGGTCAGAAACGAAAAATCAAAAGATAAAAATCATGTTTAAAAAAATTCCATCTGAAAGGTTTAATGTCATGAAAGACTAAAAAAGATTTACGAGGTACACGAAATAGGAAAAAGTCACTGCACCTGGAACAAGGAATGAATAAAATGGTGCATATCCTGTTTGTTTCTTTCATCACGAAACGCGTGACTAAGTGGAAAAAAAGAATCGAGAGTACACGATACCATTTCAAATACTAGCCGTGTTTCACAGAATAACAGGGAAATGGGCGAGGAAGAGTCACGATTGAAATGTTAATTTGATTGAGATATAAATTCATTCACTTTTTCATATATTTCATTCATTGTTTTCTCCTTCTAATCACTCGTCGATACAGATAAAATGAAAATTAAAAATAACTTTAAAAGTGCGTAAAAGACAAAATCTACAAATTTTTATTCTTTTCCAATTAGATTTTAATATTCTCGAATATGTTTTTTGACTTATTCTGATTAACATATAAATGTCACAATTTTACCATCAAATCGAAACAGTTCCAAGTGAATTTGAGTCTTTAAATGTCACACATGCAAATTAGAGTTCCTCAACAGAAAAAATTATTCTCTCTAACGGGTCAAATTCTACATTATTTCGTTAATATATATTCGAAATTCTCGATCCAAAGTGATTGAAGCGTTATCGTTAACATTTTTTCAGGAAAAATTATGAAAGGTCAAAAATTGTTAAAAAAAACACTTGAGTACAAAAAGATACAAGTTGCTCTACATTTATGCATGAAAAATCGTTAGTAAATTAAGTTTGGATAAATCGTTTAGAATTTTTTATTTTTAAGGCATTCGGATTATGAAATAATGACATTTTGTAATTACTAAATTTTTCACTTAATTCGTAAGATTGAAAATGAAATATGGAAGTTTAGACAACAAAAAAATTAAAGGTTATAAACGTTGATAATCATGTTAGAAAAAAAAAATCCTGTAATACTTTAATATTCAATGAACGGCATTGAAGTGAAGAATACTCTGTCGAAATTAACCTACTTGCTTCTTTCCAAATTTCAATTCTCAAAATTGGTGAGAGTAAGAATAAAATTCGAACGGATAACGAAAAAATTATAAAAGGTCATATCAAGGTAAAAAAATCTTTCAAAAATAACGTCATAATTTTTGAATAAATTTTACGTTTCATTTCTCAAATTTTCTATTAAAAAAATTCTAGTGAGAGTTAAAGTGAAATTCGGAAGGATCGTGTCGAGAATGCTGCGAACTTTTGAGAGCAAGAAGGATGTTATGCAAAAAAGAAATCGAAGGGGATTGGAGTCACGAGGTGTCCCGTGACTACAATGCCTCCTTTTTTAATTCCTCTTCTTCTCTTTCTGTAAGATCGAGAGAGGCGCGCCCAAGCAACAAATCCACAACAGATCGTATCGTGAATCATCGAATAGCTTAATCGAGCATGTTGCATATTCAATCGATTTACCGTACACATTTTAATTGCTGAATCTCAAAACTCTACCCAGATATCTCTTCCGTTCATTTTTACCGTTTCGCATTTGCAAAATCGAATAAAATCGCTCGTTCAAAGTCATTCTTCGAATCTTTCACTTTTCTTACATCTTGCTATATTTTAACATCGATTTTATTATGAAAATTAATATCTTCAATTTTTCCAAATAACGTTTTTACAGCCAAAAAATATTCAGGAAATTGAAAATTGACATTAAGGTTAGGTTCTGGTTTCTATGCATTAGAATAAACATTAGAAATAATATTGAGCAAGATTTTTAACTGTATTTTTGATTTTTTGGTGATAATTTCGATTGATGAAAATTAGACGACCTTCTAGAGCAAATAAAGGGCACGGTAGGAAATCAGAAATTCGTAGAAGGATTAAAAAAAGAAAAAAACGCAAAAAATAAAGCGTATGAGAAATTGGTCGCACTGTAATTATACCATGGTCGAAGTTTTTTGTTCTTCGCTCTCTTCCTCTTTTTCTTCGACTGTTTATTTTTCGACGCGATCGTAACGAAAGAACCGATTCGATACGCCTTGAGTGTCAGATTAGGATCCTTCGAGCCCCACTCGTGCCGGAGTTTTTTCTTCCTCTTCTTCTCGGCTTCCCCATAAGAATCTCACATGGAGGCTCTTGCCTTTCTTTTCCGTTCGAAGCTTCAGTTCGCTTTTGACATCGCTTACGTCGTCACGCGATAGTTTGAGCAATTGTTACTTTTGTCACGTGTTTTTTTCAAATATTTTCGTTTTTAATACATAAAATTTATTAACTTCTTTTCAATATTGTGAATAAATAATCAAATTTTCTGATTTGTGTCTAAAATCGAAGTTTTCGTTCAATCGGTATTAAAAATAAAAATATAAAATGCAGTTGCATAAGTTTTATAAAAAATCGTTTGAATGACTTGATCCTTCGGTAACTTTTTTAAAATCTGTTCGTCAAAGTGAGAAAGAATCAAGTATTCTTTCAAGTAAATTTACTCATCGTTATTCCTATTTTGTATTATACTTTTTTTTTAATTTAATAGGAGTTTGTTGGTTAATTAATCAGACTGTGACACTCTCATCATATCAATCATAGATCATAATCGTTCCTGACTGTCGCCCTCGGCGTTTAGCCGAGGCCAAATTTTTCTCACGAGATGATTCTCTTCGTACTCAGGTGAGTGCTTCTTCATTTTTCATCCTTCGTCGTATTATGTGAAATTATCGTCAAGCAGATTTCATTAATTTTCTATTTCGGATTATTAATGACGTTCAGTGAACATTTTCTTCGATCGCATTTTTTTCACAATTTTCTTGTAAGAATCTTGAAATATCATTTTATTTTATTCATTGATTATGAACCGAAAAAAAAACTATCATAACATCGATCAAAATTTCATAATTAACACATCCTTACACTTTAGTTCGGCAAAATAAATTGTGCATGAAAAAACAAATTTCGTCGTATGTATTTCCGGAAAATAAATCGGGTGGAAAAACGTAGCTGTCTTGAAATCTCGTTCTTTCAGCTTGTTATGTCGGTACTCAGACCGTAACATAGGAGAAAGAAATATAAAGGAAAATAAAAAGAACGTTGTCTGGATCGCACGTGCCACGCTCAGAAAGATGAAAAGATTGCAACCCTATTATTAATTTTTTTTATTATTTTTACGTTCGTAAGTAATTCCTGTTTTTTTTTACTTATAACAGTAAATGAAAAGCTTTTGATTAAAACAACTATACGTAATGAATATCAAACGAATTATCAGATTAAAAATTATCCTAATCGTAACTTATTAATCTTCTTAATTATTATTAAAATGATATTTCAACAATTGTTAGTTTTTGGGATTCATTTTGCTGTTATTGCGCACGAACAAAATTTGCGCATGTGTTGTTTACTTTGACGTTGGTAAATTTTTTTACATGCGCTACGTACGGAATTTTTTAAAATAATTATTGTTGTTTATATAGTAATGATACATTCAACAGTGTTTCAATATGGATTTCAATATTAATCATTCGTTTTCTTATATTCTTTTGACTGATTCGTTTTCGTTCGGGAATAATGACGCTTTCTCTCTACGCACGATCGATATATGGACATTAGCTGACGAGTCGCACGCCAAAAGGCAAAGAGCCGTCGAAGAAACGCGACTGAGCATACGACTGCAATAAATGGTATTCGCGTTCCTATTTACGAACCTCATAACAAATACCGCCCACGTCGCCGTTTATTCGTGTCTATTTGAATTCTATAAATCTTAATGAGTCAACCTTTTCAAATTTCTCTGCACTTTTTCGCAATATTCTGCCTCTGTTATCAACCAGTTATCATCGAATTCCAAGATTATCTGTGTTTGATCACAATGCTTGCATATACTTTTATCCTAATAAAATCACATGTTTTGTCATATATTCGAAGAGATCGATTAAATTACAAGCTTCGCGAGCTACACAATTTTTAAAAGTAAACTTTTGAAATTTCGACGTTGAGCATTTTTTTTTATTTCCACGCTATAATATACTTGTATACGAGCGATACAATCAAAAAAGTTACTAAAGTTCGTATAAATCCCAGATTTCTCTCTCGATATGAAATAGTTGAATTACGTATTAAAAATTATAATATTTTTTTTCGATTGGAAAATAATTCTTTTGTCGAATTTTTCATGATGAGAATTCATTTATTGATTAATAAAAAAATAGGGAAAAACAGATAATATGTTCCCGCGTAAGTCGGACGCTCAATGTTCGCCTATTTTTTTATCAATGAATAACTTGACTCTCATCTGAAATTCGATCTAAGGGCCATTTTTCTCGAAATCAATGTTGCGTGCTCATAAGATAATTCTTTTATATATTTTTAAAATGATAGAATTATATAATTCTTAGGCCGGGGACACACGAGCGTTCTTCTTGACGTCGAATTTTTTTTCCAGTAGTTTTCTAACATGCGTTCCCACGGACGTTAGGACGTCCGTCCGCAAAAATACATAGGTCTTATAGGAAACGGACGTCAATGGAAAGGGCAATGGAAACCACGTGACCACCCAGATTTCGTAAATTACGGATTTTTCAATTAATAAATCATTTGTCATCAAAAATTGGACCGTACATCCGTTCTGTGGATCGAAAAGAATGTATCACCGCTTTTATAAGCTGATTTTTACAATATTGAGGAAGAAATCTGTAGAGAAAAATTTTCACCCGCGCTCACCCCTCGTAATTTTTCTCTACAGATTTCCCCCTCAATATTGAAAAATACAGCTCAAAAAAGCGGTGATATATTCTTTTCGATCCAAGGAATGGCGATACGGTCCAATTTTTGTTCAACATTCACTTAT
>JAPYYX010001661.1:0-22583 GCA_030522605.1 Cremastinae sp. B BG-2022a
AAAATTTTCAAGTAACCATTCCATTTGAAATTAAAGAGAAAAAAAGTTTTAAAATGAGTGTGAGAGATTCTCTCTACGCAACGGGTACGAAGGGTTAACATGAAATACGTGAACATGATTTTTTTCAAAATTTTCATCTACATAGTTTTCGAGTTATCGAAAGAGAAAATTGTCATTTTTCTATGAATACATATAGCTATAGAATCCATGCATAAGAATGAAAATGTTTTCGTTAAGGTAGTTCTATAGTTTTTTCGATTTCTTCGAATTTTCTTGAAGATTTGGACAAGCCTTCTTTGATATGACCTACATACGTGTACCAAATTTCTTGAACCAATTATCAACAACTTTCCCTAATAAACATAAGCTCAAAAACCGCATGCTACAGAGATAAACTATGACAAAATTCATTGATTTGGGGGCATCTGTAGAACTACCTCAATAACTCAATATCTACGTAGACGAATTTTTTTTCGGAATTTACTTCCGTTTATTCAATAATAACGAATATTGTTTCCATTTTTTATTCAATTCTGATCATTTTTCGATTCCCTATCTCTTTTACGTATTAATTTCTTGAGTTTTCTGCTACCTGTACCGAAACGGCTTAAAAAACAAAAGATTTAGCATATTTAAACCCTTGGAATCGAACAATTTTCTTAAATACCCTATTTTGCCCCCCCCCCCCCCCCCGACCCCCTACATATTTTAATGTTATGAAACTATAAAATTCATATTTTTTGTTTTTTATAATATTCCGTCTCACAAAAGAGATATGATATTTACAAGTACGTTTATAATCAACGAGTTTAAATTTTCATAATTTTCGAGATTGACTACATCGGAGAGGACGGGACGAGAGAATTTGAAGAATTCATGCACGTTCTGTCGATTGTCATGCCTTTCGAAGTGACAACACAATTTTACACGATCCAGTTCGAGCCGATGACGAAAGGTTTCATCAATGAACCTTTCATCGTAATGCCCCACATAACTTGCACGTCGCCCTGGCCGATCGAAATTATTGACACTTCGATAGAATTGGTAATTTTTTCTAAGCTTTGAATTGAAAAAAATAAATCCTGATGTGATTTTGAGGATGAGCTGGAGGTAGAATTCCTGAAAAAAGTGACTTTTTCATAATGAATTGTTAAAATTGTAGTCTTCATTTTTTTGTTAAAAAGTTGAAATGTTGCATCATGTTATTTACAATGATACTCGATAGTTTGCTGACGTTTTATTGATAATTTTCATACTACTTATTGATTAAACATTCAAAAAACAAAAATTTTAGACGAAATTATTTAAACTAGGTTATTAACATATTTTTATGTGTACTGATGATGAAAAAAAAAAAATCAACAGAACCTCATCGTTTTAATGAATTTTTACGTTCTTTTAGAGATTCGTTTTATTATAACATAAGTGATTAATTTCTTAAAAACTGTTTAGTACGAGTTGATAAAATATGACAGAAAGATTCTTTAATATTTAAACATCTTAAGAAAAAATTGACAAGTCAATACTACTGTTTTTTTCGATATTTATAACTTATTATAATTATAATTTCAAATACGTATAATATTCAATTTGTTACAATTTTCAAACGATTTAATGAATTGAGTTAAAATTTGCACGAAAATATTCGAATTCTGTCATCAATGACTGGTCAAATTTTCAGATTTTTGCCAGCGTTTCGAATTATCTCCAGTTCATCCTGAAGTACGATTGAATAGTTAGGTTACTATATTTTATTATTGACGTTTTTCTTTATCAGGGGAATTCTGTTGAGAGACATGGCGAGATCTTGCAAAAAAGCATCGTAGCTGGTACGACGGTGGAAGACGGAGAAGCGGTGACGGATGCCTATTGTGTTATCGCCAAAGTTGGAAGCGACCAGCCAACGACTACCGGACTTTATACAATCCGATGGAAAAGGTTCAAAATTTTTCTGCTAATATTTTCAACAAAATTGAACAAAGCCAGGCAGAAAAATCGATTTAATCCTTTTGATAATATAATATGAAAAAAGTTAATAATTTGGGAATAACATGAAATTACGTATTTAGGGCAAACGAGGATAGCGCGATCGTAACTAGCAGCAGCGTGAGCTTGTCTCCACTATGGGTGGAAGATGCTCTCGTGGGACTGGAGGCTAAACTTCCGGCATACGGTTGGGTTCACACGCCGCTAACCGTTTCTTATCACATAAAAAATCATTCTACTCAATTGTTCACCCTTAGACTGACTATGGAGGCCAGTAATGCCTTTATGTATGGTGGTCCCAAGCAGGTATCTGTCATTTTCATCATACGTAGATGAGAAAAATTCTCAATTTTTCCCATTTCATTACTCAATTTCGATTCGTTCTATATATTTTTGTATTTAAATTTAGTTAAATTCAAGGAGGAATCGTAGGTACGATCCATGTCAAAAGTATATTCAGAACGAACATTTTTCCAATTTTTTACTTTCTAGTCATTTGAAAGAGTTCTTAATTTTTTGTGTACTAGCTACAATAGCGATTAACAACTTCCGATTATAATCGGAATAATTATTAATTACACCATTTTAACAATTAAAATAGAAAAATTAAGTGAAATGCTTTCAAACTTTTGAATTAGTATTGAACACTCGTATGAAACATAAAAAAATTTTACGAAGACGCTACCTTTTGTTTGTTTATGTTTAGAATATTTATATGAATTTTCCATAACACACAATGTTAAATTTTATCAAGTTTGAAAGTTCATAACTTCAAAAAACCATTAATTGAATCATTATCAAATTTAGCACAAGGATTTTTTAGCCGTTTTCAAACGAGTCTACAAAATTTTAACTTTTTCTTATCATTTCAAAAATTCCACCAATTCCTCCTTAAATTTAAATTATTATTATTCAAGGATCGTTTATATTCCGTTTTAAATTTTATTTTTCAAAATTTAATCTCAAGATAAAATCTATTTTTTGAATAACATTTATTGACGTAGATCGACATATGCTTGAGACCGAAAAATGAGAAGAAAGTCGAATGGATATTGCGACCACTCATCGCGGGATTTTTGAGCTTACCTACATTGTGTTTAACGGTGCCCACAGGTAATTTTTCCTTATTCCTCAAAACGTTTATACTTGACATGTACCGAAAATATCAATAAATGAATAATGAATCATTAATAATAATAATTTCCAGACGATGACCAAAAACTGAGCAAGAGCAGACTTGCTGAGGTGCTAGAAAGATCGTTGCCTACTCATATTTTCATCATGGTAAAAACAACAAATTTATTCATTTGTATCAATCTCTCTTTGTAAAGTGAAAATACGTTTTTAACGGATGCTTTTATTTTTAGCCACAGCAGCAGTCGAACGAAACTTAAACCGGATTAATTAGTGTATTTCATTTATAAAGTAAGAAATGTAATATTTTGGACAGTGGATGTAAGCTTGAACTTTTTTCTTCCTCTTTGAAAAAAAAATAATTGTGAATTTTTTTCATTTCGTCTCTCGTTGTCAGGTTAAAAGTGTAAATTCGATTTTTTATTTCAAATTTATTTTCTATTTTCAAGTTGTGGTGTTTAGAAAAAATGTTTGACTCTTGTCATCAAATGGAAATGAAAATTCAGGTTTTACGACGCGCCAACGATCGATCGCTGTGCCCTCGACCCTTCATAATTTCTTGCGTCGACTCCCCAGACAGGTGTAAATCTCGCACTTGCCTGGCAACTAAAATTCTCCTCGTGCCAGTAACGTCTCGTAACACACAATGGCGAAACACTTGCCCGGATAAAAATTGAACCGTTCTTCTTTTTTTTTTTATCGCGCGTCCTCTCTCTCGACATTTTACATTTTTCTCAACTATTTTTTTTTTTTTGTTATTTCGATCGATAGATAGATGATCATTATATGAATTTACGTACAGTGCAGTAAATCGGTAAATGGTTGACAATGGTTAACGAGGAATCGGCGAAGTATGAAATCGTGAAGAATCGAGTCTCGAATTATGCAGGTTCGATAAAAACTAACCAGGAAGCACGAGTACGGAATCGTCAATTGTTGCAGGTTAAATATTTTCTATAAAAAATTCATTTACTTATTTATTTATATTTCAATATTTATACATCATGTGTGCAACACGTATATAAGAATATGAATGACAATAACAGTAATGATGAATAATTTTATGAAAAAATGTAATAAAATAATAATAATCGGACTTTTACAGGATTTGGAATATGCGAAAGCTCGTTTGAGGACAACTGCCTCATTCTCACCGACAGACCTGGAATTACACGAGCGGATCGTCGCTTACAGAAGAACACTGGCTCGGAAGGATTGACAATAGAATTTCCTCAGCGTGACGACGGCTCTTATTTTGGATCACGGAGGTTCGAGCTCGATTCGATAACTCGAGCCGAACGAACAAACTACTTTTTAAAAAAATCACAAGTTTGTTGATCGTTTGGATCGATGCACCGAATCGAACCTACATTTCGATTCGTCAATTCATTTGGTCAATTTCTCGTGGAATTCGCTTGTCAGCTCTCCAGGTCGCCTCTCCCAGCATTTGCTGAAACAAAAATCAAGTTATATCCGTTCTTCGCTTATTAATATTATTCAAAAGTAGAGAGCTCACTGATAAGTACTCGAGCATATGTCTACTCAGTCAGGAAATCATTCAACATCACGAATTGGAAAGATGAGCACGTACACGAGAGTCTATTCTCGATCTTTACTCATGGAAATTTTATTTTCACGCGTAAAGAATTCGCAGTAAATGAAAAAAAGAAAAAAAATGCTTCATTACCAAATAATCTTGTCAGGTACTTGCGAAGAAAAATCAAATAATTAATATTGAATTGTAGAGATGGATGAAAAAAAAAAAAATGTTTAGGACTTACTTTTGCGAAGTTCTCGTACGTTGTCTCGGCGGGAAAAGTGAGGATGTAGAGAATGGCAAGTTGACGTGGATTAATGAAAAAAGTGTAGAGAAGACAAGGGAGAGGGTGAAGAGGAATTTGGTGAAGAAGCGCGGTCGCGCAGTCCGGCTGTGCAAATGATCCAAGCTCTTTTCTATTCGCCTATTCGCGCTTGAGTTCGCGACTGGCTTCGATAATTACCTTCGCGAGTTTCGCCTTTGAGGCGTTATTTTTTTCGATACGAGAAAACGCCACGTTTTTATTCCCGATAACAAAAATGCCGTACTCGGAGTGTTCTCATTATTATTTATTTATTATTATTATTATTATTGTTTTGAGAGATTGCCGCGGTACGAGGCAACGTTTCTCGAGATAAAGAGCCCCGGTGAGACGGGATTTCGCGTTAATTTTTCTAAATAGGAGGCTGCTTCGACGTTTTCTTTTCTTTTTATGCACCTTTTTTTTCTTTTTTTTTTTCGAACAGATAAAAATGAATACCACACGGTCGAAATTCTCTCCAGGTTGAAACTCTCGGAGAAGATGCGTCTTTCGCGCGAAGGTTCGTCTACGAATCTAACGAGAGCCAGGCTCGTCCTCCGCTCTATCGGGCTTACTTCTCTCCTTCTCTCGTTTTGACTAAGTACATTTTTTGTAACGTGGCAGAACACATTCTCAGCTGATCAAACAAAAAAAAGTGCCACTATGAGGCGTTAGTTTGGATATTGTCAATGCCCGAAAAAGAGGAAAAAAAAAGATACGAAGTATAGTTGAGAAAAAGAAAAGAGTTGGCGGGTACGGGAGAGGAAAAACATCTGAGCAAACAAATTCCGCACAAATATTTTTTCCCATTGAAACTGAGACAGGTATTTCGAGCGAGGTAAATTCGAGTACACGAGAGAACCGGGAATGGATAGAATAGGAAAAAAAAAGAAATAATAAAAGAAATTTGGGACAGCTTTTCACGAGGCTGTTCTCGATTCTTCTTTCGTCTCTGTTGAACGCGAGGAATCGCTCCGGAGGAACGCAACGAGAGAAAAGGACAGGAAATAAGAAAATATATAGCCAACAACTGATAGCGTATAATCTTTATTCTCTAGCCTTCTTTTTATCACTTCCTACACGTTGCATAAGTGCACGACACGAAGCGCGCTTGACTTTTTTCATTTACGTATTAGTTTCCTTTTTTTTAACTCTCGATTTTCTTTTGTTCTCTCTTCGAGGCGGTTTGAACGTGTGTTATCGCTCTCGTAGATTCTCAATATTGTCGGGCCAATTTAATGGTACCTGATCATGTGTCGTGAAATAAATAAAAAATAAAACTAGCGGAAATGTATACTTTTTTTTTCTCTCACGCGTAACTCTGAAACGTTATTAGCGAAACGAAAAAAGTTTATCGATGAATTCACCGTGACAAGGCCACGGTGCAATGAACGAAATAGCCCAACGAAAGTCCCCCTCCCAAAATCATCGTATTTATTAAAATACCGAATTTTTAATTTTACTAAAATGCCATTGTCCCATTGCATAACTTTCGTTGACAACGTTGTGAGAGAGATTTCTACAAAACGAGACTCTCGCCGATTAAGAGCAATCACAGCCCTCAAAGTTACTAGATTTTGTAGGACTCGGATTTCTCTCTCAAAATCGAATAATTAAACTAGAAAAAATTACAGTATATTCCTTTCGATCCCAAGAATTTGCTTCTGGTTCAAACTTTCATGAGAATTTACTCATTGATTGATAAAAATAATAAACAAAGGTTGGAAAACAGCTTTCTCGCGGGAGATGCGCCCGTTTATTTTTTTATTAATTAATAAGTAAATTCTCATGAAAATTTGTACCAGAAGACAATTCTTGGGAACGAAAGGAATATACTGTAATTTTTTAAAGTTTAATTATTTGATTTTGAGAGAGAAATCCGGGTGGTCACGTCGTTACAACCCTCAAAGTTACTAGATTTCGTAGGACTCGGAATTCTCTCTCAAATTCAAATAATTAAACTTGAGAAAATCACAGTATATTCCTTTCGATCCCAAGAATTGTCCTCTGGTCCAAATTTTCATGAGAATTTACTCTTTGATTAATAAAAAAATAAACAAAGGTCGGACATATTTTTTTATTAATTAATAAGTGAATTCTCATGAAAATTTGTACTAGAGGACAATTCTTGGGGTCGAAAGGAATGTACTTTAATTTTTTCAAGTTTAATTATTCGATTTTGAGAGAGAAATCCGAATCCTACGAAATGTGGGTAGTCACGTGATTGCGATTGCTCTTAAATTATCTTATACGAAATTCTTTCTATATCCTGTGTCCTTATACTTGAAAAAAATTTTCTAAGATTGATACGAATTTTTCAGGTTCGTTCAGGTGGACGTGATGCGATCCTTGGACTTCCTGGTACTCGAAGCTTTTAGCGCTTTCCCGTATTACGTCCAGCACCTTTTCATAATGATCTTCAATCCCAAACTCGAATCTCAATCCTGGTCTAGCGCGAACATTGAGGTATCTACATTTTATCTGCGCGGCGTACGACAGCACGAGGTCTAGCGATAACAATCCCAGTACCGATGTCTGTAAACAAATAGAAAATTTTATTGTCGCTCTCGAATCTCGTGAAATTCATTTCAATACAAAAATATTTCGCTGAAAAGAATTTTCATGTTTAAAGAAACAAAAACAAATTTCGTTCGCTCGTGCGGAAAGAAAATAAAATGGTTAGCCAATGCAGTTAAAAAAAAACCTTCAATCGAGGATCTCGGGAGAAAAAATAATGTCCTGGCGTGGACGACGGTTGCATTCCCCTTCTCATCAAAATCTTGGCGCTCTCGTTCGTCAGAGCACCGCTGTAAGCTTCTTCGACAATGTCGATCATTTTATCGTACGTATAACAGGGCACATTGTCAAGGGTCAAATCTTCGAATTTGAGAAAACGATCGATGACATCACCGGTGGTCGTGACCGTTGTCGACAAATCGCGAACGCTAGGACTCGCAATGTCCAAGCACACGAGGGCGTCGACTTCATTCGGATAGCTAGCTGCATACAGAAATCCGATAGCACCGCCCATAGAGTGACCAAGAATTTTTATCTGTTTCAACGAAAAAAAAAAGATTCAAATTATCTACATAAATGTTAATTTAGAAATATCGAACGAGAAGAATATATTGGAAACAGAGCTACAGAAAAATATGAGAAGAAGAAATGAAAGCGATACAAGAGGAAGCGGTGAAATAACTTTCGAATGTGTAAAGTGCAAAAATGAGTTCCTCTGTTTTTTTTTTCAATAATAGAATTTGCTTATTTATTTCAGTTCATTGCGAAGGCTCTTGCAAAGAACATTGGAAGTTTGTCCCATGAAAAAAAGTCTCCGGTGCCTTAGTGAACAGTGCTAAAAAACAAAAAAGAAAAGAATAACTAAAGTAGCGCTAACCTTGGTCCACATAAAATACTTGACAACTCTACGAATCATTTGAACCCCGTCCCAATAAGCATGATAGAACTGTCCTTTTGGCAGATGAGAGGAAAAACCGTGACCGGGAAGATCCAAGCATAAAAACGATATGCTGTTGGACAAAGATGGTATTAGAGCGTCAAAGCTTCCAGCATTGTCCTGTCGACCGTGTAATGCGATTATTGGCTGCATGCTCCTGGAACCCCACCATTTTCCTGTTGGTCATTCATATTTTTATTAATTAAGATACTTCCAGAGCCGTTTACAGACTTTCCGTATCCACCTGAGAGGCTGGTTCATAACAAATGAATTTTGCCCAACAAAACGAAGGAACTCATTTTTTGAGCAACAATTATTCGATGATGCATTATTATTTACAGAACATATATCATTGGAAATCTTTTCTCTCGCGTTTTTTCCCAATGGGAGAGAATCCGCTCCGAGAGAAAAAAGAAACCATGGGAATACGATTAAGCGGTTTCTTCCTCTCGCTTATTAACCATGCAGTATCGGATGTAATTAAAAGTCACAGACGAGTAAAAACCAGACACCGGATGAGATAAATGAGATGGAACCCATAATGGAGTAGAGAAGAAGTAATCTCCGGAGGCTTTAAAAAATTCTGCTGGGAGTCAACAGAGTTAGGAACGTTTTTATGCATCCAACTTCTCTTGCGCTGCTAACCTTTTCCCATTTGTAATGTAAAACGACCCTACGGAGGTTCACTAATCCCTCCCAAAAGACATAGTAGTAGATTCCTGGCGGGAGATGCGATGAATTCCCATGTCCGGACAGATCTAAAGCTAGAAATGCCATTCTTGAGGACAGCGCCATGGCTAGACTATCAAACGTGCCTGCATTATCTTGCCACCCATGCAGACAAATAATTGGCTGAACATCCTTCGAACCCCACCATTTTCCTAAACCGGCCACACAATTATTCATTCGTAATATTCTGTGTGTCTTGTCAATTTTTGTTTTTTTTTCTTTTTTTAATATTTTAAGCATTAGAAATGTTTCAGTTTTGATTTCGAAAAATTTTATTGTCCGCTGATGTAAGAAATTCGGAACTGACCTGCAATGTGTCCCCATGGAACTGGAATCTGGACTTCCTCGAAATCTGAAAAATTCGTTATCGAAATTTACAAGTGATGGTAAAAGATTGAAAAAAAGTTGGATTAAAAGAAAATGAAGATATGAAAATATCAAGTACCCGATTTATCTTTTTTGTCGGATAAATTCGTCCTCGGTTCGGTCATTATTACGATGAGTCTTTTTTTTTCTTCCTAATTTGTTGTTCGGACCCGGGAGAAAACGTTCTGCCAAAAAGCACGAAGGGTTAAAAGTATATACTGTCGATGAAATACCGTTAGACACTCGTTTACGATAAGAAAACTCTATCACTCCATAAATTTAAAAAATGTGCCTCGTCATTGAGCACGCATGGGTGAAATTGCGTAAAAGTCGATAGACTTTTACCGAATAGAGTTTCCGGATATGCAATTCTTTTACATATTCATAAAAGTAGTTTGCAAACTTTGTAATTACAAAGTTGTGAAGGTATTCCCATTATGAGAGGAGCGAAATTTTTTTCAAAAAACAAGAAAAAACTGTACCTTTTATCACCGAAGGTTTTTATGCGAAAAAAGTACATTTGAAAAAAACCTAATTTCCATTTTCCATGCAAAGCAAAATAGACCGAAAAGTTTTGCTATATTTCAGTTGCTTTATTTCTAACCATTTTAGAAATATGAAAAATTAAAAACTAACGAATATATTAAAAGATAAAACTATAACGAATCCGTTTCTCATATAAAAGGGAAGGGTCATCAAATATGTTTTGAAAAGATATTAAAAAAGTGTAAAAATCAAATGTAAAAAGTATCGCATAACCCCCAAAACACCGGGCCGTAAAATTCAGAAAATTACGAATCAAGGTTTCGAAATTCTAAACACGCAGCCTAAAAAGATCTCTCACTTCATTCACAGTGCCTATAAATAACATATAATTTCACTCTGATATCGCCCTTCGCGATACTTATTTATTTATTTCTTTTTATTTTATACTTATTTATTTATTATACTATTTATACTATATTTATTTATTTTATACTTATTTATTTATTATGAATGATATATGTAGTTCAAAATACGAAAGGTTCGATACGGTGATCGGCACAAATAATTCGAATTTCGAATGAAATCAGAAATGAAAGGTTAATTGTAATAAAAGTAATTTCAAAATATTCGACAGCGAATAAGTAAGGGAGACATCGTACAGTGCTTATTCGGAATGTAATGTGTGATTGAGAATTGAGATGTCGGTCGTGTCGGAAAATGATTTTCGCGATAGCGCTCGTGTTTCGTGCTGCGCGATATAAGGTCCGATGTCTGTTTTGACGTGTACGGAGAATAAATACGGGCGTGCATAATAATAAAAAGGAGCAAGGAAAAAAAATGGATTGTCCGTTGGAAGCACAAAAAATAGTGAAGAATGTCCTTCATGCAGGAACAAAGAGAGTTGCATTCGTACCCGGCACCAAAGTCATAAATTACTTATTATATGTACCGTTTTATTATTCAATGACATGATTGAGGACGCGTTATGATAAGCATGATGTTACTTTTAGGTTGTATTTCACTTCAAAACGGAGAAATGCGATCCGGACAACACGGAGATCGACGACAGTAGAAAAATGGGCAAGCCCATGGAGCTCGTACTAGGAAAACAATTCAAGCTCGAAGTCTGGGAGGCGATTGTACAAAATATGGCTCTCAACGAAATCGCAAAATTTCGAATAGACAAGAGTGTACATTTTTTTCTTCTTTTTAAGGTGTTTCCGTACAGAAGCGACTATGATTTCTATCAAAATTTTCATCCACATAGCTTTCGAGTTTTTCGAATCATCTCCATCTGTTTTACGTGTTAATTTCTCGAGTTTTCCGCCAACTGTGCCGAAACCCCTTTTAATACATATATTTTTCTTCTAATGCACGTGAGAAGATCGGATCTTAACGTAGTCTCTCGAATTTCCGTCGCAGCTCCTCATGGCTTATCCGTTCGTCTCGAAAACTCTCAGGGAAGTTGGCAAGCCGCCTTCTGAAAAAAGGAACAGACATTGCTGCGGCGTTACATTGCAGAATGAGGGGATCGGATACGATGACCTGAACGAATTAATAAAAAATCCACAAGATCTCGTATTCACAATTGGTACAGGAACAACAACAAAAATTACTAGTAAAATTAATAAAAATTTTATCCACTGATGAAAATGTTTGGTAAAGATTTACTGAATGTTGTTGCGCCGAGCGAATACAACAAAGAATCTTGGCAAATGACGGAGAAGGAAAAATTGGACAGCATTCCTGAAACGAGAGCAAAGGGGAACCAGCAATACAAGGAAAAGGATTATGAATCAGCAGCCAATACTTATGCCGGTGCTATTGGAATTTTGGAACAATTGATGTTGGCGTAAGGACATGGAATAAATATATTTTTTCCCATTATTATTTAATACAATAAAATATATTCTTATATTTGTAAAATCCTCTAGGGAAAAGCCAAACGATGAGGAATGGCTCAAGCTGAACGACATGAAGATTCCTCTTCTCCTTAATTATGCTCAATGCAAATTATTCATGAAAGAATATTATGCCGTAATAGAGCATTGTACAACGGTGTTGAAGAGCGAACCAGGTAAACAAAAAAAGATTGTCCCTCTTGCTGAGACGATTTCATCATCATTTAAATATACAATTTAGTGTTTGTTGTTCAACAGAAAATATAAAAGCTCTTTATAGAAGAGGTAAAGCCCATATAGGTGCTTGGAACGAGATCGAGGCGACTCGAGATCTTCGAAAAGCGGCCGAGCTTGATCCATCGCTGAAGTTGGCAATAGAAAAAGAATTGCAGACATTTGCCCAGGCAATAAGAAGCAAAGAAAACCTCCAGAAGCAGAGCCTGTCGCAAATGTTTTCCGAGAGGGAGAATAAGCAAAACAAGAATTATTAGATATACACACTTATCTCTATTGATTGGCATTATCGAAAAAAGAAAATGATAATATCGACGGATGTTACCTCTATCGAGTTTGTACATACATCATAATTGCTATGCGCGCGCGCGGGGCTTTCGCAAGCACCTCGGCTGGTACGGCTGGTATACTAACCTCACGGGAATAATATAAGATAACCTCAAAATTGAGGAAAAACACCGCAAAACACGGTGAATCGAATGAGAGAAAAATAAAAGTAATTTGTTTACTTTGAACTCGACGGGGTCATCGGATTTATGATACATGTATGTATGTATGTATTTTTTACGATGAGAAATCATTGGGATGACATTTTATTTCGAAGAAAATGAAGAAAAGGTGTGCGGCGTTTTAATTTTTAATCTTAACATGAAAAACAAAAGAGAAAAGAGATTTTTCATGCTGTTCGAAAAATGAAAAAAGATGCCTTCCATCGGAATGAGGAAATTATCGATGATTTGCGCCAAAGCCCGGCGACGAGTTGTCATTACTGGGATCGGTATCGTTTGTCCTCTGGGGGTTGGTACGAAGTATGCTTGGGAGGCATTGATTGCCGGTAAATGTGGAATTACGAAATTGGAAGGTCCAGAGTACAATAAATTACCTTGCAGAATTGGTGAGTTTTCAACTTACTCGATAAATGAGAATGAAGTAATTAAAAACAAAGTTTACGTGCTGAAATTCTTCAATTCAGCATACATTTTTGTTTGGTAAAATCCTATTGCTAATTCAAATTGAGACTTTATACTTTTTATCACTAGTCGAGTACATTCAAGTTTAATTAAAAATTGAATTTCAGCCGGACTAGTGCCAAGAGGTCAAGGTCCCAACGAATTGGATTTGGATTCAAAGTTTTCAAGCAGAGAATTACGAACGATGTGTCCCGCAGCGGCGTACGCTCTTATCGCCACGGAAGAAGCTCTGAGAGATGCCGATTGGATGCCCAATGAAGAAGCGGACAAGCAAGATACAGGAGTCGCCGTAGGAATCGGCATGATTGATCTTGTAGATGTTTGCAACATGAATGAGGCTTTGAAGAAGGGATATACCAAAGTCAGCCCTTACTTTGTACCAAGGATTCTTCCAAATATGGGAGCAGGACAAATCAGTATAAAGTATGGATTTCGAGGACCCAATCATTCAGTTTCGACAGCCTGCGCGACTGGTGCACATTCTATTGGTGATTGGCAAGATTGAAAATTCTAATTTGGTAAATAAATAATTAATTCATTGTATTTTGGAAGAATGCTTTCTTCAGGTGACGCTTTTCGATTTGTACGTGGTGGAGAAACGAGCGTTATGGTATGCGGAGGAGCCGAGTCGTGCATAAGTCCCTTGGCAATTGCAGCCTTCTGTCGTCTTCGAGCATTAAGCACGAGGAACGATAATCCTCAAGAAGCATCGCGTCCCTTTGACAAGGATCGAGATGGCTTCGTAATGGGGGAGGGTTCCGCAATTCTCGTACTCGAGGAAGCCGAGCATGCGCTAGCCAGGAACGCAACGATTTATGCAGAAGTTCTCGGTTATGGTTTGTCCGGAGACGCAACGCACTTGACTGCACCTAGTGAAGATGGAACCGGGGCGATACTGTCTATGGATCGCGCACTCAAGGACGCCGGACTTGAAAATTCCGAAATAACTTATGTGAATGCTCACGCGACCTCGACGCTCCTCGGTGACGCCGTCGAACTGAAAGCAATCGAGGCTGTTCTGGGCGAGCACAGTCGAAACGTTCGAGTTTCAAGTACGAAAAGCGCTCACGGACACTTGCTCGGAGCCGCGGGAAATCTCGAAGCTGCCTTCACCGCGCTCGCTATTCAAGATGCTATTCTTCCACCAACGCTCAATCTTAAGAATCTCGACTACGCTGGTAACTTAAATTTCGTTTCTAACGTCATGCAGAAATGGAACGTCGATCATTCGAGACGAGTCGCTCTAAAAAATTCTTTTGGTTTCGGTGGAACAAATGCATCCCTCTGTCTAGCTCAATTCGTTCCGTGATATGATTTTCTTCTTTTATTTTTATGCCGAATAATTCTTTTACTTTTTAGAAGCGCCATACTAATTACAACGAAAAATTCAAGACCTCCATCATATGATGGTGCTCGGCAGTCACGAAAGCGTAAGGATTATTTTCAATCGTACTGCGTTCAAGCCACATTTCTTCACGGCAATCACAACCAACAAAGTTCTAGACTTTATGCATTATGCACTAGATTTTGTGCATTTTAAAAGATTATTAATTAATAAATTAATACTCATCAAAAACTGAACTCACGCGCCATTCTTCTGATCGCAAGGATACATAAGAATATGTATATCATGTTCAATTATTTAATATTGAGAGAGAAATCCGTCGAGAAAAAAATCTAGATCTGGTAAATTACGGATTTTCTGAAATGAAAATATTTCTCATCGAACCTCTGAGAGAGAATAGAATAGAATATTTATTTTTATGCCTTTGTTTCCCTTTTGCAAGATATGTAACAAAATAATACAAGATAATACAAGTGTGGATGAGTACATAGTACTAGATATATAATGCTGCGACAGAGCCGCAGTAAAACTAAAAGAGAGAGAGAGAGAGAGAGAGAGATATGAAACTTATGAAATCTAGTAACTTTCTTGGTTGTGATTCCTCTGGAAATCACGTGACTATATGTATATCCAGGTTTCGATAAATGAATTGTCATGAAAAATTAGACCGTATCGCCATTCTTTCAATCGAAAAGTTGTTAGGGTCTCAAGGCCCTTACGATCAGCGTCGTGGAAATTTTCTTTCGAGCCCACCAAGTAACGAATCCGCCATTGTCGGTTTGACCCGATTTGCACTTTTTTACAAACGGTTCTGCCACAGGGTCACAGGTTCAATTTTTATCCGATTATAATCAAAACTATGGGCTCGTTGCGAAGGCGCGCTTGTTAGAAAATGTTTTATTTTCTAAGATTAAGATTGGACGACTTCCGTCTGAAAGAGCGAAAATTGGAATTGTCTCTCTTAAATGGGAATTGAAGGAACTTTTTAAATGATAAGAAAAAGTTAAAATTTTGTAGACTCGTTTGAAAACGGCTAAAAAATCCTTGCGCCAAATTTGAGTTATGAACTCTTCAAATTTGATAAAATTTAACATTGTGTCTTATGCAAAATTCACGTAAATGTTCTAAACATAAGTAAACAAAAGGTAGCATCTTCGTAAATTTTTTTTTATGTTTCATACGAGTGTTCAATGCTAATTAAAAAATTTGAAAGCATTTCACGTAATTTTTCTATTTCAATTGTTTAAACAATGTTAATTGTTAAAATGGTGTAATTAATAATCGCTATTGTAGCTAATACAGAAAAAATTCAGAACCCTTTCAAAAGCTTAGAAAGTTAAAAATTCGTGAAATTTTCATTCTGAACATACTTTCGACATTGATTGTACCTACAATTCCTCCTCAATTTGACACCCACTGTATAATTTTTTGAGTTTAATTAATCGATAGTGAGAGAGACATTGTTGAATGATCAAAATTCCGAAATTTTTGTGACACATGCAAATCGGATGTTATGATCTAATTAATAAATTTCTCAAGATCAATAGTAATCTATGATAGAAAAAATGACAAACGAAGCAATCAAGCAATCAATTTTTGTATAAAAAATGTTAACTTTTTTTGTAATAATACGCTTCATTGAACTCGGGAAACTTTTTTTCAGACTTTTTATAAATTTATTTTACTTTACCTATGTATATTGACGAATAACGAAAAGGTTATTTTACAAGTAAATAAAACGAGGGCTGTGGTCGGGTCCAAATATAGTTTTTCAAGTGTCCAACGATATTCCTTTAATCACATTGCGAAGACCATTCGTTGATCGTCGACGATCAACAATGATCCCTTCGTAAAATAGTACATGCTGTTTGTACGTGTATGAGACTTTGTGTACGTGTATATATTTGTACATTCATTATTGTTTAACATAAAGTACCCATCTCGAACGTCCGTGTATTAATTTCTAACACCGCAGCATACGAGAAAACGTTCAACCTCGACGATCATGTTAATTGTAGTTTCAGTTTGCTTTTGGTGCGAAATCATGATTTTTTTTTTAAATTCAAAAATCAGTCACAAGGTTTGGAGTAACCAATACTTTTCCTATGTTTACTGGATAAATTTCATTTTTTAGGTGAACATCAATCTGGATGCTCTCATTTTTATATCGTTGTGTGTATGTATATATATTTTTGTAGAAGAATTCACATTCTGAAAAAATATAAAAATTCGAGATCTTCATTAAAAAATCCTTAAAGAAAGATAAAATTATTTCCAAGTTCTGTGAAAAGTTAAAAATTGAAAATAGACCGGTATAATGAAAGATTAATCGAAATACTCGATATCATGCGATTGGGACGGCGAATTATTAACGAGAATGCAGAAACGTTCGAGTTGCGCAATTTATTTTATCCAGTATTGTATATCTATTTATAATATATACGTCACGTATAAAAACGTGGACCATAAAAGATATTCTCCAGTGGCAGTAAAATAAGTAAAAAAAGGTGATACTGGATCTTAGAACGACATTTGCTTTTGCTTAATATTTTCTTTCGTTATCCTCAATTTGTTGACATTTCGAAAAAAAGTAGTACATATCGTTAACTAATGACGAGGAATGGGCCTGTAATGACTGCATAAAATGGCAAAACGCTTCCTCAAAGTCTGCCGCAATTCCTGTCTCTTCTCCACGATTTGGCACATACGAGATTGGAATTCTTTTACATCCTCAACTGGAATATAACTTTCCTCGTTACCTTCATCCTCCGATGAGTATCCTTCCTAAAAACAAGAAAAGACAAAATTTATCTTAGAATTCATTGCTGAATAATTCATTAAGGTGTTTCAGTACAGAAGCGACTATGATCAGAATGTGATAAAATTTTGTCAGGATGTTCTTCAGCATAAAATACGTGAACATGATTTTTTTCAAAATTTTCATCTACATAGTTTTCGAGTTATCGAAAGAGAAAATTGTCCTTTTTCTATGAATACATAGCTATAGAGTCCATGCATAAGAACGGAAATGTCTTCTTTGATAACTCAATATCTACGTAGACTAATATTTGTTCGGAATTTATTTCCGTTTATTCAATAATAACGAACATTGCTTTCATTTTTTATTCAATTCTGATCATTTTTCGATTCCCTATCTCTTTTACGGGTTAATTTCTTGAGTTTTCTCCTAACTGTACCGAAATCCCTTTTTGTCATTTTTTATTTTCTTAGGATTTTGTTGAAATTTTGTACAAAAACTTTCTTTGACATGACCTGCACATGTGTGCCAAATTTTAAAAGGCTATCGAGATATTTATTGTTATCTATAAATTGCAATTTTCAGTTCTCTCTCATAGGAGCATGTGTTAAATATATTGCGAATTTCAATCCTAATTATCTCGACTTCTAGATGGTGAAACGTATTCAAATTTTGCATGGCGAATTTTTGGATTTGACTGTACTGATAGAACGGAAAGAAAAAACGCTATCAGTAATCTCCTTATGAGTTCTGAAGAAAGGGCACACAGCTGCAGAGAGTGGGCTTTAAGGGCAATGAAAACCACGTGACCACCCAGATTTCGTAAATTATGAATTTACCAATTAATAAATGAATTGTCATAAAAAATTCGACCACACCGCCATTCTTTGGATCGAAAAGAATGCATCACTGCTTTTTTGAGCTGTATTTTGCAATATTGAGGGAGAAATCCGTCGAAAAAAAATTTCACCCGCACTGGCCCCTTGTGATTTTTTTCGACGGATTTCTTGTGACCGCTTTTTTGAGATGATTTTTACAATATTAGGGGAGAAATCTGTATAGAAAAAATTTCACTCGCTTCGACCCCTTGAGATTTTTCTTGAATAAATAGACAGAATTCTCGGAAACTTTAGTAAAATTCTGGTTCTGGAGTTTCTGCTACTAAGGGCCGTATCAAGTTTATTTTCCCCATATAAACTGATGGCACCGCCCCCGGTTCTTTTTTTATAAGATATCTTCTTGAAAAACCATGCAACATTCTTTATCATTCCATCAAAATGCTGGAAAAATTTGAGATGATTTTACCAATTAGTTATCGAGACATTTAATGTTAAAAATAGCAACTTTGAAGCGAGCTCTTGTGGCAAGCTCTTGAAAAATCATGATTTTCAATATTTAATATATCGATCAATACGTGGTGAAACTTCTTAAAATTTAACACACTCTACCGTACGATGCTAAAGAACGTTTACGTAAATTTTGAAGAAATTATCTCTAAAATCGCATCATAGCAGAATCCCCTTAACTGTATGAACATTTTGGTCAATAAATATTTGTTTCCATTACCTCAAGCATCTGCGAGAGAGACGGACCATGAGAACCTTTTCCACTAACATATTCGCCGAATAAAAATAGATTCGAGTTGGAATGAGCAAGTTTTTGGTGAAAATTCGAATCGTGACAGTCTGCCTCGTCGTGATTGCAACAGCTGTCGCTGCACGCTAATTCGGATCC
Source organism: Cremastinae sp. B BG-2022a (assembly GCA_030522605.1). Classification (NCBI taxonomy): domain Eukaryota; kingdom Metazoa; phylum Arthropoda; class Insecta; order Hymenoptera; family Ichneumonidae; species Cremastinae sp. B BG-2022a. Next base: position 18,937 of record JAPYYX010001661.1, read on the forward strand.
TTCCGGCGTACTCGGAAGTGAGGAACTGCTGATATTCGGCTCGGATGAGTAACCGCAGTCTTGGGAGGATTGTTCGCTGGAATCAGGACAGTTCGACGTTGCGCTACCGATCTTGTTTATGTCATCGTAACGTTTCTTTGTCTCCATCCACATGCTGAAACGTTTGCTCGGTCGTCCAAGCCAAGCGTCCATTATTTCCTTGTGCGAAGGTTCTTCAAATTCCTCTCGAATCATCCACTTACCATCACGTTTCTCAAACAAGTCCTACGAAAATGAAAATCAGACATTTTTACAAATTTTCTGTAATTAAAATTTTAATCGTTGAAACATTTTAAACACAGATCATTCGCAGATAATCTTACTTTGCATTCTTCACAAGGTTCAAAGGACATGTCGAGACTCGAAATACTCATATCCCTCTCGATTATTTGAAAATTGTGATGAGCTCCACCGACACTGTCGGTTTTCTTCGATTCTCGTAATTTTGTCTCGATCCCAGTTCCCTCCGAGGCATTCTTTATTCGATGGAATGTCTCCATTTTTTCCTCTACCTTTTCCCTCGTTTCTGTCGTACAATCGAGACATTCGTATGTTGCCAATTCTTTTTTCTTCATCCCAGACGGTTCAACCTGCATCGGATGTGACAATTTTATTTACCGTTATCAAACTTTTTTTCTCTTTTTACATTCTTCGGAAATATGTAAATTACCCCTTGTCGACTCTTCGTACTATGATTTCCCTTCTTTATATCTGTGTGAATTCCAGATTGCTCTTTGTTCATTTCTTTATTCGTTTCCTCCAGGTACTACGGGAAAAAGTTTATTAATTTAGAATTATGGTAAATTCGTTAAATCGCTATTAAGGGGACCCAGTGGTCTAGAAATTTCAAAAAAATCGATCTTTCCTCTTTCGATATTTCGAAAGTACAGTATGTTAATATTATACTGTGAAATTTTCATGCGGAAATTCCCAATATTATACCTTCCACAGGCCATTAACCAGGTAGAGGGCGGATCTTAAAGTACCTGTACCTCAAACTAAACTCATTTATCTCAAAACGAATTTTTTCGGCACGGTGCAGGTGAAAACAAAAAAAGTACTCAACCGAATTACTTGAAATTTGGATATGTTGTTCACAACATGTATGGCTATCGTCCGAACTAGAATTATAATTTTATTTAAATAATTTCCTATTTTTTATACTAAAAAACTAGTGAAAAAAACCCGATTTCACGAACTTTTTCTTTGTCACTTGCCACTGTGTCAATTTTTAATGTTCGATTTCTCGAGAGGACATTTTCAGTCGCATTTTTATAATAGTAAATATTGTTGTTAAAGTAAAAAAAAAATTTTTTTTTCGTATGTTCAATAAACGTAGTAACAAGCCAGAAAAGTTAAAACATCGTTTTTAAGAGTTGTGATGGTAAAAAAAATCGTGAAAATAGGTGAAATTTTCGTGCTCTAGACCACCGGGTCCCCTTAATTCATAAATATTTTTCACGTACTTGACCATCATTCTCTTTTTCTTCAGCCTCGTACCGACGTTCTTTCTTCTTCTTGCGCTTCAGTCGCAATTTTTCTCGACGCTGCTGCTTAACCATTTCCTCTCGCGTGAATTCTTCATACAGAAGTTCTAGCTGCGTTATTCCTTGTTTTACCTCAACGGCCATCTAAAAGAATATAGAGAACAACATTTTTATTCAAGAAATCAGTTTTCTTCAAACAGATATCATAAAATTAATTTAAAAAAAAAATGAATTTGGTGACAATGACCTGAAAATTACGAGAAAGTGCATCGACCGCGACAGCAGCGAGAACTCTGCAAACGGTTTCCTCCTCGCGAAGTTTTCTATGTACCCGATGAAGTCTCTCCGAGACGCAAATACCGAGACAAGTCAAGACTTCCTCTTGGGCTATTTCTAACGTTTTTGCATGTCTATCCCTACCCATTAATTCGGGTTGAGCGCGCTCTATCAATGCGCTGATGTAATCAGTGTTCGTTGGCAAATGGATGTGACGATCGGGTATACACCGTCGCAGTCCTGCATAAAGCGCAGGAACGAAGCCCTTCTCCTTCATCGGGTCCGGTTCGGTCGTCAGCAACGACGAAGCTAGTAAAACTTTGGTTCGACATTCACCGCAAAATCTATGAATAAACATTTTTCACTAATTAAATGAAAAACAGATATTATGTTGTTGGCATTGGAAAAAAAAAGTTTACCGATGTTTGCGCAAATAGGTGCCAAGGGTCGCTTCTAAGCTCTCGTTCTCTACGAGAGTGACTTCTTGACGACATGCCGGTTTCATGCAGTCCCAGACTTCCCGCCAAGCTCCCGGGGAAGGTCTCATTCTTTGAACCTCCAGAGAATGAAGGGCGCACCGCCGTGATTTTTTACTCCTCGGTTGACACTCAACGAGATTACTCAGACGTGTGCTGAAAAGCAATCAGTTATCAGTTGCGAGTCAGCAAATCAACAAAATGAAAAGTCTAATATTCAAATACCTGTGTCCTTGTAACATCGTGCAGAGTAATTGCGGGGAATCGAGAACACCGTCTTTTATCGTTAACAAACCGTCCGGCGTTATCACCAGAGGATCCAAAGCCGGGTGAGAACATTTCATCAAATTGTAGAAAAGTCTCTCCACACTGGTCAACAAACATTTCACTCTTATTAATATTCAATTATCCCAGCTCTACTTAACATATGTTTACTTGAGATTTCATCAATGGGTCATTCCATGTAAAATCGACAAATGGTTGGAATTGACCCCTTTCGATTGGGATGAATTTTTGTGGGAAATTTTCTTTCATCGTGAAACAAACTTCTACTATAGGGAAACAATTTTTTTTAAAGTTATGAAAAATTATAAATTTCGCTATTTTTCCTATCTTTCTAGATTTTTTTTCCAAGTGCCTGTGGGCTATTGTAGCGATACAAAAAAACTTTAAAGAGAATACTTGAGGCTATTAAAAATGATACATTTCAAGGAAGAATTTTAAAAAATTACAAATTTATAAGATTTCAATTTTTTCAAAATCGTCGAAGTCGAAACTATCGACATTAAATTTTCAGCTCAATTTTTTTTTATATTGCACCCTTTACATATCTAAAGAAATTCTGCAGAATGGTGTATGAAAAAAAAAAAGTTTCAAATCAACTCGTTTTGGAGATATCGCGGTCACCGATATATTAAAAAAGTTGTTCTGAGAAAATTCTAACTAGACGTAAACCCTTGAAAGGTTTACAATAAAAAGAATTATGAAACAGTAAAAAATATACCTTTCACTATGAAACAAAAAACAAAGCGAAACCTGCAACCGTTTTCCCAAAGAAAAAAAAAACTCGCCTTTTTTCCGGCCCACGACTAGATGTAACTCCTTAAGGTGGTTGTTTCGCGACAGCCACGATCAAAAGTTTTTCCCCGTGTTAAGTAAAGGCAAACTCATAAAAAATTTGTTTCTCGTCAGACTTTGTTAAAATTTTACACAGATGTTCGCGAATATCATACGAAAACGTGTGCAAAATTAGAGTGCGTCCTACCGTGTAGAAATAAAGATATTTATTGCTGAAAATTTCAACATTTAACATGGGCTCTTATGGAAGATCACGAAAAACTGGAATTTTCAAAAATACATATCTCCCTTT
>JAPYYX010001662.1:0-31550 GCA_030522605.1 Cremastinae sp. B BG-2022a
TTGATTTGTAATGAAAATTCTAAAATTCGAATATTAATGGCATAATTGAGTGAGAAATTAGCGAGAGTTTAAACGGAGGAAATTATTTCTTGGTAGATCGACCTGTGAGAGTCAGTGATGAAATTTTTATTTTGTGATAAAAATTTTTTAAATTTGATTTGTAATGAAAATTCTAAAATTCGAATATTAGTAGCATAATTCAGTGAGAAATTAGCGAAAGTTTAAACGAGGAAACTTTGTTAGGTAAATCGACCTGCGAGAGTCAGGGATAAGATTTCCTGAGGTCTTCGAAATTAAAATTTGTTTTGGAAGTTCTAAGTGATTTTTGATAAGAATTCTAAAATTTTAATATAAATACTGGATACTATAAAACAAAAAAATAAAAGTACAAAACAAAGAAATTTTGTTTAGTAAATTTAGTAAATGGTTTATTAAATTTTTATCATTAAAAAAATAAAAAATTAGAATATAACGAGTAATGTCAAAATTAATGAGAGTACAAAACAGAAATTTTTTTCGTTAATTTTGAACGAGATTTATCTTCAAAATAAATTTATTACAAAAACTAAATAAAAATAACGAATAAAATAAAAAATTCGAATTAAAAATGAATCTTTTTATCATCAAGAATATTTTTTATCCTCAACGCAATAATAATAAAAAAAACTCCAAAATTAGAACCTCAATACTTCACAAACTGAAAAATTACACAAAACAAACTTTCCTTGATAAACAAAAATCGCCCTGCGAGAAAATCAACTCCGACAAAAAAAAAGAAATTGCTTACCCGTTTTCTTCCTAGACCGGCAACAGTCGAGAAATAATTCTCGCAATTGAAGATTCACCGTAGAAAAAGGCAGTCGTTATCCATGCAAGATTTTCTTAGCTCTCGGTAAGAAAGATAGAGAGACAGCAATAAAAATAAAAAAATAAAAAAGAAAAAAAATCACACTCGGCGCACTCGAAGGTAACTCTCGTATTCACGTCGGTACAAAAAGGATCCTCAGCCGAGAATATTCTCGTAATGATGAACAAGAAAACTCAGGAAAAAAAAATAATAAAAAAAATAAAAATAAAAAAACGAACGTCGTAGGTAAAAACGAATCACGAGAAAAATAGAATTAAAAAAAAACGAAATCGACGATAAAAATGGCAGCGAAAGTGCTACGGAGAGCGCGCGACGACGAGGACGACAAACGACGAATTGATTCAATAGTGCGAAACCGACGACGGGGACGATCGTGATAGCTCGAATGGGAGGTTGGCGCGAAGCACGTCCGGCTCATTAACAAATCGTGCTAATTATGGCCTCCTTATCAAGAAGCGATAGGATTGGCCGAGCTGGTCAGGCTCGATGCGCCGATGGGAGGGAACGTAATAGAGCTCGGGACCAACGAGCTCACCGAGTCAAATCGCTACCAAAGAGGCCGCAACGGCGAGGCCAACAGCAAAATAACACGTTCCTCCGTCTCTTTTTCGTTCTTCTCGTCTCTCTCGATCTCGATTTTTTTTTTATTTTTTACTTTTTTATTTTTTATTTTATTTTTTTACATATTCGTTATTTCGGTTGGTGTTGGACTCGTTATCTGTGCTCTGGTTCGATATGGGAAAATAAATGAATAATAAAAAAAAAGGAGTCGGAGAGAGATTAGAATCTCCGAGTGACGGAAGAAACCGGCGATAATCTTTCAAGACGATGGGAACGAACGATCGGCCGTTTTTCTCAAGCAATCTCGATCAGGGGGAAGGAGACGTCTAACGGAAAATAACGGAATAAATTTCATCGGGAAATCGGAGAAAGATTGAAGAATGGAATTGATGAGAGTGAAATTGGAGGAAAAATTGGAAAATGGAAAAATCGAAGGGATTTTGAGGAGAAATAAAACGGAGGGAAATTTTCAGACTTGATACTGAAACTGAAATGAAAATTTCACTTTTGTTTGAATTTTTTATTATTTTGATTCAATTTCAGTAGATTTTGTTTATTTATTTTGGTTATTTTTAGTGTTAAAATTATTGGACTTGAATTTAATTAACAATAAAATAAATAAATAAAGAAATTCGATATTAAATTTGGTCAAAATACAAGACAAATTCAAACAAGAAGAATTTGACAATAAAATCAGACCAAAAATTAAAAAATCTACGATTTTTGATTAAAAAAAGCAACTCGAGCCCAAATCATCTAAAGTATCGAAGAACTCCAAACCTAAAGAAAAACCGAATTACGGAAAAATCTCCAAAAAAAAGTTACCAACAAAATTCACGAGATTAAAATTCTACGAAAAAAATTGAAGAATAGAAAAATCGAAGATCGGGGAATTTCGAGGCGAAAAAAAGGAGAGCCGAAGGCTCGGGAATTTTGAAAGGCGGCAGGGAGGAAAAGGGAGGTTGTAGGAATGCAATTATCGAAGCACCGGGGATCATCTACGATCCTCGATCCTGCATACTGGATATACGAGGCAGCGTACGAAGAGAGGAGGCGAAGAAAAAGACGTGGAGGAAGAGCAAGAGAGAAAAACAGATAAATAAAAAAAAATTATATATATACTTATGTACATATATGTATGTACATATGTGTATATATTTATGTATATATATACTTATGTATATATGTACACATACGGTTACATATGTACATATATAATTATTTATATACGTACATATATGGGTATATGTATGTACTTATGTATGTATATACTTAGGTACATAGGTATATAATGTATATATGTATGCATGTATATATATACATAGAAATATGAAAAGAAAGAGCGAGAGAGAAAAATCGAGTGTTGAAGGAGTTGAGAGAAGGATGGAAAAATGGCGGTCTCTTCGTGACCGTAATCGGTGAGAGAGTTCCTTCGAGTCCTTATTCATACACGAGGATGAATGTGTACGTGAATACACGCGTACGGCGATGCAGAATCGGCTGGAAGGGCGGGCATGGCACACGGAAATCCACTTGAAAAGTAGCCATTACCTTAATTATTGGGCTTTCGAGGATGAGCAGTCCCGACTCCCGAGAATCCTCGAGATACGAGAGAGAGAGAAGAAGAGAGAGAGAATACGCGTGTACGGCGTATATACTTTGTGTATACACCGATCGTGTAACGCGAGGCGTCGTTACGAAAGATCGCCGCCCGAGTGACGGCCCCGAGACCACTTTCGTAAGGGAACGCATCCGCTTTCTTTCTACACCAAATTCATACGTTGAGTTAAAGTGTATCAGAAATATTGAGTGAGCATTTCACTTTGGGGTCGATTTTAAATTATTTTAGACTTTTATGGAGAATTTTTTTTTATTTTTTTAAAAATAATGTAGGATTTGAATATTTATGATGATAATTTTAGAATTTAGGAGAATTTTGACGTTTTTGATATTGGGCCTTGATCGATTTGGAGGAAAATTTTCGTCAATTTGTTTTTAAATTTATTTTATGAATAAATATAGCGAATACAGGAAATGGAGTTTATATGTTAGGAAATAGTTTCAATGTCAACGACGATTTGAATATTCAATTTGATTTTTTTCTACCGAGATTGCTTAACCAATTTCCTGTCAAATCTCCAAAATCCTAAAAAAGTGTTTAAAGTTTTAACTAAAACTCATTCAAAGATTTTTGACTCCAATACTCAATAACTTCATGCCTTTCAAGAATTAAATTGACATTCATTTCCCAAATGCCAGTCAATTTCCCAGATCGTAAAAACTGTTTTAAATATTCTAATTTAATTTAAAATAAATTCAACGATGACTCCGATTTTTGATAATTCTTGTATTTCCTTTCCAGGAAAAAAGAGCCACGAAAAGGGTCCGCGAACCCTCCGGATTCGTAGCCGTCACATATTTCGACAACGTGGTCATTCACTCTCGCCTTTGGAGACGATGGGGAAGAAAGCAGCGTCTTAGGGGGAGAGAGAGGATGATGGCCGTTTACACGCATGCGAGCGAAGAAAGAGCTCGACTCGGTCCGCGTAGTCGGAGAGCGAGGACTTATCGCTCTCTCGAAGAGATAGCCTCGCTTCGCGTATATATCTTTTCTCTATACCCGGAGAAAACATAAGAGATAGAAAGAGAGAAATAACACAGAAAAAAAAGAAGCAGCGGAGAACGAAAGAAAAGGAGACGGCAGATGAGAGATTCCGAGATTTATCGTAACTCGTTACCGCGCGCAGCCTCGACTAACACGCGAGCGCGTAACTTTGTCCGTGTACGAGCGCTCGTAAATTATTCGTCAACGTTTCAGTTTCGATAGCCAAGTGCGGCCATCTTACTTTTTCCGAAGATATATCCGTGACTTTTCCGTTTGAAGTGAAATTTATTCGTATCCTGAGATATTTCCTGTGAGATAATATTGAGAAAAACGCCTTCGATGCGAACCGAGCGTTTTTTGGGGTTGATGATTAATTACAGGTGGCTCTAATAGTGACTTAGTTATTGTTGGGTACAAATCTGTGTACAGATGATTTAGTTAGATAGTCAAGTGCCAGCTTCTTTTGAAGATATTTTCTTTGTTTATTTTTTCGTTACTACGTCTCTGTGATGGGAAATGAAGAAATTTATTGTAGCGAGATCGGCATAGTTTACTTCAATTAGAGTTCACTTTGTAAATTTATTCACATAGTAAATTTAACTATAGTGAGACTAGACTGTATTCAGCTACTACTATAAACTACTATGGACTACTGTGAACTACTATAAGCTATTATGGACTACTATGAACTACTACAAGCTACTATGAACTACTACAAACTACTATGGACACTATTATATACTATTAACTATTATTGTTGCAACTACTATTCGTTATAACTATTGCTAGTTACAAGTAGTAACTACTATTGCTGCTGCTATTTACCATTGCTATTACTATGATGAAATACTATCAACCACTACTAGTATGATGAAGCAATTGTTTTTTAAGGTAAATGAGTTGTAGGTATTGAAGGTAAATAAATTGTTACGCGCTTAGTTACTGTCAACTATTACTAATTACTACGACTAAGTACTACTACTAATTAGTACTAAATACAGATTATTTTTTTAGGGTAAATGATTAATTAGTTCGGTCAATTAAAGGCATAATTACTGTTGGTTACGAACTTATGTACCAACGTTACAGTTTCGATGGCCAAAAGTACTATTTTCCTTTATCTGAGTGGATTTCCGTGACATTTACGCTTATTATGATATTTATTCTTATCCTAAAATAATTCAAAGCGGAAAAACGCTTTCGATTCGATATGAAGCGATTATTTTTTTAGGGTACATGATTAATTAGGTGGCTTAATTAGAGGCCTAATTACTGTGTTGGATACGGATCTACGTACGGGCGGAGAGACTAATCGGACTGGCGAGCCGTAGGGAGGATTTTCTCTCTCTGTCGTTATCTCTCTCACTCCCTCGTTCGGCTAACACGCGTGTCAAGATTCACGATCTTATCTCACTCTCGGCTATGGTATCGCATCGGGCTTGCCATATCCTACCCTCGAGACTTGGCTATCGTTCTCTCCCGACCACCCTGGTTATATCCCCTTCTCACCAATTTTCTTCCTTCGCTATCCCAATCCTTCCCGGAACGCACGCACACACTTTTCATCGCCGGGATTGGAAATTCTCCTCTCCTGAATTATATAAATATCACCGCGGCACGCAACCGAGGAATCCTTTGAGAATGCGGCGAAACTTCGCTTAAACCGCTGAAAAATGATTCCGCGGAATAACGCTCGAATTGAGGAGAGAAAAAAAACAATTTTATAGTCGATGAGAAATGTTATGAGGATAAACGAAAATATTAATATTGGCATTTTTTGCGGCCTTTGGAGTAAATATGGATCGAGATTTCTTTTTTATTGTCAGAGGAATTCGAATTGATTCATTTTTGAGGTTGAGATGAAAATATAATTTCACGGTCGGAGGAGAATAGTTGATGATAAATAAGAAATATTTGTATTGGTATTTTTTATGTTCTTGATGATAAATACAAATCGTAATATTTCTTTTATATTACGAAATTCGAAAAAAATTGTAATTTGTTGTTTTAAAATAAATTCGAAATGATTTTGTGACGATTGCGATTTTCAGTTGTTGTTTAGGGAATTTCTTGGAAGAATGAGTCGAAGAGATTTGTTTTCGAGGATTTTCATATGCAAATTTCGTTCTTTAGACATTTGTTGACGCTGAGATTTTTTTAAGAAGATAAAGTCACGAAACTTTACGAGTCGAAAGTATTCCTAGACGATAACATTAGCACGACAATGGACGTTTAGATACTCATCTCAATTTATTTTTGTAGTTTTTTTACACACAAACAACGTCAAGAGTTATTCGAAAGAATTTTCAGAAAATATTGTCATTATTCCCAAGACCAAAGAGATTCCAAGTATCCAAAAAATATTCATAGTGACAATAAAAAAATAATAAGTGGCAATGTAATTTTGTCACCCAATTTTTTGAGTAACGAGAACTTTTTTTTGAAATAAATAGTTGCAAAATATTGCTAAAGCAGATAATCTCAGCACGACAATGGCTGTTCAGATATGCATCGTCCTCTCAAACCGATTCATGCCCAGAAGAATACAAATGCTCGTCTCAATCTCGATGAGGATTCTCGTCGATCTAACGTTCTAAGTTCTCTGATAATTTAAAAAAAATATTTTTTATATTCAACATCCTCCTGGTATGTATTTTAATGTAATATTTATTTTTTATACATTAAAAAAAAAAATAAAATAAAATATTATCTTCTCACCTGACTCTTTTGGTATCGGCTCGGAAACTTAATTCTCCTCTCGTTCAATTTCTAATCGGACACGTTCCAGCCGCCATTTTTTGCCTTAGAAATCTTCACTCAGCTGCCTGCCTATAAAATAAAAATACCAAGTCGATATGAATCAAAAGAAAGATAAAATCGAGCAAAAATCGTTAATAGAGATCGGTATCGTAAAAAAATCGGATCAGGAGTCACCGAGCGCGAGTATTAATAATCACTGAAATTTTATTTCCCTCAATCTTAATTCAGCTGCCAGCCCATAAAATAAAATACATACAATATGAAGAAGTCGAAGCGAAAGATTAAATCGAGCGAATTCGTTATAAGATCGGTATCGCGAATAAAATCGGATCAGGAGTCGTCGATCTAGCCCTCGAAAGGACTCGGGGTCAAGATCGTATATTTAACGCTCATTTGGGATTCTCCCGGAATCGCTGCAGGAAGCGTGCTCATAAAGAGAATAAAAAAGGAAAAAAAGAAAAGAGGAATACGAAATTCGATCGCGAACACCTGCCGAGGCTCGCGACACGGATCATCGTGACTTTTACTTTCCATTTCTTTAATTTTTCCCCACTCTCGGTCGACTCGTGCGAGGCAATCTCGAAAATTTGAGCCCGTTATGCTAAACGAATGTGTCGAGCAGCCGGCTCGAATTTGCATACGCAACGCCTGTGGAGTGCTCGGAACGAAGAAGACCCCGCAAAATCGTTCTCATTCCGATTTATAAATATTTATAACCAAACGCGCGACTTCCTTCGATTGTTTTCCGAAGGCCCCTAAATTTTCTTCGAACCGATTTCTCGTCTTATCCAGCGAGAATCGAGAAGAGTATCGAAAACAAAATTTAACACAGAGTTAAAAGTTACTTAAATAAAATCCAAAATAGTGCAATGGATTTGGAAATAAATATTGTAAGAAGATACAAATTATTATTTAAAAAGTATAAAGAAGAAATTGAAACAAAAATTTACTTAACATCCAAAAATATGAGGTAATGTTCCACCCAAATCCACCAAAATCTGCGATACAATTAATGTTTAGTTCGATTGTCGGTGGATTTAAGTAAATATTTATAAGTGGAGCTTCACCGAAAATCCTACCCACCCAAATCCACTCGAAACCGACCTCAGAAATAAAGTTTAGCTTGATTTTCGGTGAAGTCCCGCTATACCATTGTGGTAAATCTTTGGAAGTGGAGCTCCATCAAAAATCCTACCCACCCAAATCCGCCCAATCCCTAACCGCCTCAAGGAACAATTTGTAACTCGCTTTTCGGTGGAGCCATATACCACCATTTTTGTAGTAAACATTCGAAAGTGGGACTCCACCGAAAATCCTATATCCACCCAAAACCACCCAATCTCAAACCGACCCTACGAGTAAAGTTTAGCTCGATTTTTGATGTAGTTCTACTACCATTTTAGTAAATCTTTGGAAGTGGAGCTCCACCGAAAATCCTACCCACCCAAATCCGCCCAATTCCAAACCGACCCTACAAATCAAATTTGGCTCGATTTTCAATGGAATCCCACTACCATTTTGATAAAGATTTGGAAGTGGAGCTCCGCCGAAAATTCTATCCACCCAAAACTACCCAAATCCGCCCAATCCCAAACCGACCCTACAAATGAAATTTAGCTCGATTTTCGATGGAATCCCACTACCATTTTGATAAATCTTTGGAAATGGAGTTCCACCGAAAATCCTACCCACCCAAAAACCACCCAAATCCACCCAATTTCAAACCGACCCTACAAATAACGTTTAACTCAATTTTCGGTGGATCCCCACTTCCAAATACATACAAAAATAAAAAAAATATCTATCAAAGTAATCTCGCGTGTAAACATCACCCAAAAAAACTCAAATTACCAAGAAAATGCATAGAAAAATAAAACAACAAACGTACGAAAACAAAAAAGAAAGATGTTGAAAGAGTTAAAAAAGGATACAATTTAGCTGGTGTACAGCAAAGTCTCCTTTGTCGTGAGATTTATCAAGCGGAAAGCTCTCGCTCAGCTCATTATTTTTCACGATATAGAGAGAAGGTACAGAGCCGGTTGTCCGTGGCGAGAAAATGCACCAATTATATAGGCGTGTATATAATAAGGTGGCGAGTGTGTGCACGGATGGGCATACGTGCGAGTGTGTACGAAGCGTGTAGTTGAACTCGTATAGAGTCGAGTATCGCGCACGTGCACGTCCCGGGAGAACGAGAATGAGAGAGAGAGACATATCAAAAGAAAAAGAGAAAGAAATGAAAAGTAAAAGAGAAAAAGAGACGAGAAGTAAGGAAGAAAGAGATAAAAAGTAAGAGAGAGATGAAAAGTAAGAGAGACATGAAAAGTAAGAGAGAGAAAAACGTGGCCGTATGCCCAGTGCATATACGATCGGTGTATATACGTATAGTGAACGACGGTCCGCATTCCATGAGTGGAACAACCGGTACACGGTTCAGAGGTTCTCATAGTGGCTCGGATCATCGGCCAGAGAGAGAAAGAGAGAGAGAGAGAGGAGAGCCCGCGAACGTCTTTCCCGGGCCAGGATTTTCACTCGAGAGTCTTCCTCCTGCGATCTCCAATGAACCAACAGAGCGAACTCTCCTCTCTCGTCCTCAGAATCCGCCTCTGCTCCTCTCTTTCTCTTGTGCTTCTTATGCAATCCGCACTTGGCGAACCTTTTCTCCTTTCCGGATCTCAATATCGAATCTATTCAACGGAGGGCCAGTTTGAAACGATTTATACGGTTTTTGGGAGGATTTAAACATTTTTTGTGCGATTAAAATATTTTTTTTAGAGATTTCAACATATTTTAGACAAATTGATTATTTTTAAGTTCAATTTAAATTCAAATTTGAACTTAAATTTAAATTAAACATTAAACTTAAATTAAAGTTCAAATTCAAACTTAAATTTAAATTAAACATTAAACTTAAATTAAAGTTCAAATTCAAACTTAAATTCAAATTAAAAATTAAACTTAAATTAAAGTTCAAACTTCAATTTAAATTAAAAATTAAACTTAAATTAAAGTTCAAATTCAAACTTAAATTTAAATTGAAGTTAGATTCAAACTTAAATATAAATTAGGACTTAAATTTAAAGTTAAAATTAAAAATTGAGCTTGAATTTGAATTTAAACTTAAATTTAAGAATTTTCTGTAAATTCTTTAGGCAACTTCGAGGATTTAATTTTTAAGAGTAAAATTTAGTTTTTTGGATTTTTCAAAATATTTTAACTTTTTTTTCACAAAGTTTTTGGGAATTGATTTTTTTTTCGAGATTCCAGATTGAACGGTACGGACTGGCGCTCACAGACGTTGTAATCAGCTTTAACTAGTGGCCCACGCGACCATTGTACGGTCTTGCACGGTTTATCCTCGACACGTCTCTTTTTCGTGTCTGAATTGACGTACGTTAGCGCCGAGAGCAATTGATAGGGGCTCCGAGGAATTAGCTCTGACTCACGCGCGCTCCCGGACTCTATTAATCTCCCTAATTCGAATTAAATTCAGATTAAACGAGCCTGTTATTGAATATAAATTTGGAAGAAAAGCGCGTCGATTTGCACTCAAATCTCTCGAGTTAAAAAAATGTAAAATCTCGATAAAAACGAATTTCACTGAAATTTCGACATCGCTTTGCAATTGAAATATAAAATTTTTTTATTAACTTTAAAAAAAGTTGATTCATCGTAGAATTAAATTTAACAAAAAAAACTCATTAAATATTAAAAAAATATTCCTAACTGGATGAAAATAAAAATTTAGTTAAAAAAATACGTTAAAATTTATTTTATAAATTTTCACTTAAAAAAACTGTTCCAACTTTAGTAAGAAAACAGAACCATATTTCGTACCATAAAGAAAAAGTTATAAATTGCATTGGCAAAAAGTTTACAGCGCGAAAAGTTGTTTCCATATTTCGCGAGCATAATAAATTGTTATTTTTGAAAAGTTCTCCCCAAGAAAATAAATCATTCCCGAAAGTTTTCCTCGAGGAAACGGAATAAGTAAATATTGAGTGCTCGGAGACGAAAATTCGTCTCGTTAATTTAATTAGCGTGGAGATCCTTTGGCGGAATGAAGGAAGAGAGTGCACGCCGCAAACGAGACGCGGACTCGCGAAAGCCCCGCTTAGCCGTGAGAAAGTACTCTCTGGCGTTCTCATCGCCAGATGCCAAAGAGAACACACTGCCAGACTCTCTTCGTTTCATTAATTCTACAAACCGCGAAAGTGAGAATAAAATCTGAGAATATCCCGAAAAAAAACGATTTGTTTGAACTCCAGAAATGTACTTTTAATTTTATTAAAATTTACCTCTTTGATGTGACCGAAAAAAAAATAAAAATGTAAAAAAATGAGAAATTAAATCCAGATAAACGGACGAGAAAAAATTTCAGAAGCAAATTTTTCATCTCGAAGAGTGGACAAAATTTTTTACTTAAAATTGTTAATAATAACAAATACGAGATATAAAAATAATTATGAAGAATTCATTTTCACTTGCAACTTGCAACATAAAATTGTTAATAATATTCACAAGAGATCAAAAATTTAAAAAAAAGGAATAAAATATGTTTTTAAAATTATTTATTATTATTTGAAAAAAAAATTTACTCTCAATTTTATTAAACTGTGTCCAACTCCCCGACCGAAATCATTGAATTATTATTTCTCCGAAATTCCCAATATCCAGTCTCGAAATGTGTCTCGATTCCATATAAACACGAATATTTTAATATGCATAAATAAACGATAAATATTTACGTTGATTTTTACGAATAAAAAAATTTCATTCATATCGGGTATAAAAATAAAATTTTGTGGGATTAAAATTCATTCCATTGACGATACGAGAGCCAAGGCCTTGAAACGGCGCTCAAAAAAGAAATATCTGATACCTCTAATTCAATTATTGAAAATTGCGTGCGAAGGCAACGAGAAAAAAAAAACTCGAGCAAAAATCACATTTGTTTTAACTTCACCAAATCTACTTTCAATTTGATTGAAATTTGAGACACTTTGATTTCAATCCTCGAAATAAATATCAAATTATTCCTACATTCAAATAGTAGAAAAAAATAAATACAAAAATCTTTTATCGAATTTTAATCAAATCACAAAAAATCAATTTCATAAATGCATTTCCAATTTCATTAAAATTTGAAATTCACCATCTGCAAAAATATAAAACAACAAACCAAAATGTGTACTTCAAATTTAATTAAAACGTAACTCATTGGCTTGTTAAAAATTCGCACTTCACTGCTTTAATATCCAATAACAATAATACACAAAAAACATTTCAATTTCATTAAAATTTCGAATTTCTCAAAATCACCATAATAAATTTCAGAAATTAAAATTTTACCACATGTAATAATAAAAAATAAAAATAAAAATGTATTTTAAATTAATTAAAACGTGATTCATTCGCTTGTTAAAAATTTTGCACATTACCGGTTTAATATCCAATAAAAATAATAAATAAAAAAAACAAGAAAATTATTTCGACGACTGATTAAAAATCGCGAATAGATCCAACGGACAAAACGAAGAAAAAAGTGTCGATCCGCGATTATCTCACAGGTATACTCTCGCTCGGCTGATCCAAAAGACTCTCATTCTCCCGGTGTGTATACGAGTGTAATAACGTGCACGTACATCGCGTGGTAATTCCGTCCCGGGTGTGCTCGTCTGGTTCTAGACACGTATAGAAACGCAGGTTGAATTGCTGGACTCTCGCGGGATAGGCCGTGCACGTAGACTCCGTTATACAAGTACGAGAGAGACGGGATGAGACTCCAGGCGCGGCCAGATTAATGAAACTCATGCGAGCTCTCCCAGTGTCTCTCAACCCATTTTAGAGAGCACGGATTACTTTATACTTACTCTAATCACGAGATAAATTGGTTAAGAAAACAAAATACAAAAAAAAAATTTTTGAAATGACTTTAAATTTGAAAAAATTAAATTTTTAGTCTCTCGTAGAGTTTATAAAAATTTCGTACACCCAAAGCCTGACGTACAATCTAATAAAATGTAAATAAAAATTACTGAGAAAAAATTTTAATGTTTTTTAGAACACTTTATAAATTTTTGTACAATAAAATCTCGAAAAAAAAATTAAAATGACTTCAAATTTTAAAAAATTGAATTTTCAATCTCTCGTAGAGTTAATAAAAAATCATACACCCAATCACAAACGTACAATCTAACAAAATGTAAATAAAAATTATTGAGAAGAAATTTCAACGATAAGAAAGATAAAAAAATTATTTTTGGAAGTCTTTATAAATCTTGCACAATGAAATCTCGAAAAAAAAAATTTGACCGAGCAATAACGATAAAAAGAGCCAAAAATGCCTCGAGACTTTTAGACCTGAATTTTTAATCTCATGTAAAATATGAAAAAAGTTCTCGTTCCTGAGGAACACGGGACGCAAAGCGAAGATGATAACGTGTACGTGAGTGAACAAGGGAGAGAAAGCAACTTTATAATATAGCGTATTAATATAATCGTTCGTGAGCTTTTGCTCCAAGCCGGCACAGCTATTCGCTCGGTTCTTCGATATTTATTATTGCAATATAAGAAAGTTACGAGCAATCGCGTGTATGGGAACGAAGGGTGAAAAAAAGCGAGCGAAAAAAAATAAGTTCGCGGAGTTTGAAATTTTTTTTCGGGGTGAGAAAATAACGGGGAATAATTTTTTCCGCCGGGGCCGGGGGGGATGACGCATTCTGCGAAATGGAGACAAAAATAGAGTCCCGTCTCGCGTCTCAAGGAGAGATAAACAAAGAGGAGAGAGAAAAAAAAACGTGCCGCCGTTACCGGCCGGTCGAGAGGGGCACGTGGCCCGCGACGAAACCTTCACGCTTCTTCCGGCACGCGACACTCGTTTCACTCTCGTCCCCGCGGTCAGATACAATCCACGGAGCTTCCTAATTCTTTTCACTTATAAATCGACGTCTCGACATTTTTTCCCACATCATTTGAGCCGAGTTTGATGTCGTGAGAGTCAGTAAATTCCTTGTTTTGATATTATTGGTTTTTTAAAAGTTTTTTTAGTTATTGACGTATTTTGTTTACGTTTTTTTTATCCTGTTGGTATAAACGAAAAAAAGTCGTCTGGGAAGTTGATGTCAACAATCTTTTTAATTGTAAATCGAAAACAAAACATTTTTTTTACTAAAATTTGTACTAAATTTTTTACTAAATGTGTACTAAATTTTTTACTAAAATTTGTACTAAATTAATTACTTAAATTTGTACTAAATTTTTTACTAAAATTTGTACTAAATTTTTTACTAAAATTTGTACTAAATTATTTACTAAAATTTGTACTAAATTTTTTACTAAAATTTGTACTAAATTTTTTACTAACATTTTTACTAATTTATTTACTAAAATTAGACAAAATCAACTAACGGTTCAAGTGAAAAAAGTCTGAAAATTAGATATCAATACAAAAATCAACTCACCGATAGCGTGACAGATTTTCGCACGAAGGAAAATCCGATTGATGTCATTACAGCGCTGCCTTTCGGAGCGCGCAAATCTGAAAGGAGAGAAAATTATACATCGGAGTTGACAATGGCCACGGGGGTGAGTCTCGGATACGAGGGAGAAGAAAGAATCCGTTACGCAACTCACGCAACTGGTGGTCACACGCGAGAAAGAACGGACGACACGGAGCCGAAACTCGATGGATTTAAAAATATATATACATAGACGCGGGAATGAGATTCACAACGCGCACGATTCAAGGGCGCACGATCAGAATTTTACTGCAGAATGATTCACTTTTGAATATATTTATAAAAAATTCACGTGCGAATAGCGTCGAAAGAACTAAACGTCAGATCGAGCGATTCGCGATTTGAAAATTTTTATTTTCGCGGGAAAAATTTTTTTGATGATAAAAATTTTTCTTATTGTTTAAATTTTGCTATTTGATTCAAAAATATACGTGATAAAATTCAAAATTAAACAGATTTAATTTAATTTAATTTACTTATGACAACACGTGTGAAAATATATTTTCCGTGTATCGAATTCAAAAATATATGCACACGCGATGATTCACAACACCCACGATCAAATATTTCGTAGAACGTGATCTATTTGTACAAATACGTATGAAAATTCCCTTGAGACATAAAACGAAACGTCAGACCAAAAAAAAATCGAGTCGCGATTTCAAAATAATTTTTCGCGGGAAAATATTTTTTATACCTAATTTGATTAAATCTCTTCCTCGAATTCAAAACTATATATCCGCGATGATTCACAGACACGCACGATCCGAGATTTTGTAGACTGATCTATTTGTAAAAAAAATACGTATGAAAATTCGCGTGAGACGTCGTTAAACGTCACATCGACACAACAGATCCCGAAACGCCCTCTCGAGTTTATTTATTCCGCGAAAAGGTGTTTTTTTTCCTCTATTTTTGTTTTCGTGTTGTTGTTGTTGTTTTAGTTTCGCTCGGAGTGTCCGCATCTGCACGGCCGACTGTACGCGAGCGCGGGTGGGGGATCGTCCTACTCCTCTCGTTTCCGGGACAACGACGCGATAATAGCGACTCGTCGGATCGAAAAAATGGAATCACGCAGAGGAGAGCTCACTTACGTTCTCGTGCAACGCAATCGTCACCGCGTATCGATGAAAACTTTCGTCGCGAGGAAAGAACGAAAAAATGTATTGACAAAAACCGACCCGGCGTGGCCACACTCGGCCACCACACTGCCTGCACTGCCGACCGCATTTCTGTTAGCCTCAACGAGGCCGTTCCCCATTGCCTCGCGAATCGCTCTCTCCTGCGCATGTGTGAGTTCGCGGATGTCGCGATCATACGCGAGAGAGCCGAGACCCGTGTCGGTCGAGTCGATCGCGCTCAGAAGGGCGCGAGACGCCCGCGAATGAAGTTACGAACGCGCTCATCCGACTCTGAGAAACAAGATGACGCGCCAGAACTGCATTCGCGAGGATGTGGAGAATCCACACACACGAAACGGATAACGCGGAGTGAAAAAGTTGCACCGCGACGGTGGCGCTCTCACGCGCGAAGCGGATAACGCTCCGCGAGTTGAAAATCGCGCCTGCCGCGCCATCTGTGCGGCGCCGCGAGAACTACTCGCGACGCTCCTGTTTTACCGACCGAGCTACCGACGCGCATGCGCGCAGAGACTTGTTATCGGTCGATCACGCAGAATTCTGACGTAATTACGTACATTCGCTTCTCGCGAATCTCAATCGAAGGACAAATAGATAAGAGTTTTTTTTTTAAATCTAGATTAGAGCTTTCTCTCGAAGCTTGTGCGCATTTGAGATGTATTTTTACCGTGAGTACGTAACGCAGAGGGAAACTCCCGCGCTCTGACCGGCGGTGCGAATGATAAAAGCTCGTTATAATCGTAACGAAGATGGCGACCAGAGGGTAGGGTCGACGCGATCGTGGCTCCGTGAAAAAAGGAACGCTCCCTCGTTCGCCCGACGCGTAAACCGTTCCCGGCGATGCCCAGTCATTTCGGTGAGTAAAAATTGTTTCGAGAGATACTTGCGAGGGGTTTATTTTTTCTCACGATGCTTGATAATGTATGTGTGCACGCGGATGTGGATTATAACGAGAGACGCCCGTGTGACGAACAGACGAGATCGATCAGTCTCATTCGGGTATCTAACGCTCACCGACGCCGAGATAATGGAGACGAACTCGAACACGAGATCAACTCGGGAAGTTCAATGCGCACAAACGTGTATGTTACGAACGTTTCTTCGACGTGAAAGACTCGATCGCCACGCAGCGCTTTTCTAACTACGGCAGCTCGATACGCGAATTATTTCGACCGACATTTTTTTATGATTAATTTTTTTTTGGTACTAAAATGCAAAATTTTCATCAGAATCGTGAAATTATTGATGATGTTGACGTTCGTTTTTTTCTGATGTAATTAAAATTTTTATTAGGGTAGAATTTTTTAGTAATTACGAGAAATAATGCGACAATTATTTTATTTGACATTTTTATTTATCAAATTATATTTCGTAGAAATCGTGAAATTTTTTCATCGTGTTTTTTTAGAAAACGCAAACAATAAAATATTAAGTTTAATGACAATTCAAATATATTTGACTATTTTCATTCATAACAAGAGCAAAAAATGTCAATCTGGATTTTTTATCTTTTTTTTCCTGTTATCGTTGATATTGATAACAATCTGTAACGATAATCATCTTTTTTATATATCAAAAAAATTTTAAAGAAAATCACGAACAACTCTCACAAATATTCGTTATTTTTTCGCGAAAACAAATATAAACAAAACATTTCCGATAAGGTCAAGTCCACTTGGACTTGAGTAGGCGAGCATGTCAAGTCTCTCAAGGACATAAAGAAATGTATACTCATAATGTGGAACGTGATAAAAAATAATTTTTTGACGTTTCGTTCATTTATTTACGATTTTTTCATTCGTTTGTTATTTTCGATGTTAACAAACATCGTGAATAATTATTTTTTTAAAATAACATCAAGAAATAAATATGCCACAATCACTTGTTACATAAAAAATAATTCAGTCAATGTTTCGAAATTTTCAATTTCGATATTTAAAGTTTTTTTTTCCTTATTTTATTTCGATCTTTATATTTCCGTTAACATCGATATTGGTATTCGAACTCGATTAGTCAGTAAAGCCGGAAAGAGTTTCGTCACACGTGTAGCTCGGTTCAGAGTTCACATCCGCAAGACTGTATCTTCCCTGTTTGTTGTGCGTGCTTGAAACCGTTTGAATCTCCCTGGCACTGACGCATTTTCATTTTTTGCATTTGAAAAAATAGAAAAAAGCTCTAACCACTGTCTAAGCTTTACGGTGTAAATTCTTTTTCTACTGATCTAACGTCGTGTTAAAAATCAACCAAAATATTGCGTGAAATTTTTTAGAAAAAAATCAACAAAAGCTCTAACCACTATTGAAGCTTTTCTCGATAAATTTCTTCAATATATAAATTTTATTGCATCGTTGCAATATTTATTTGCTCAAAAAAATTGACAAATGTATTGAAAACGATTGTAGCGATGATTTTGACTCCAAAAATATTCACATCGATTTAAATATGAATTTTTAAGTCATTTTCCTTTTTAATTGTTTTAATGTTTCAAGAAAAATTCAGTTCGATATTTTATCATTAAAGACTCTGATAAGCTCGTCAGAAATTTAACGCGTCAAGGCGCGTGGAGTCTTATCAGACTCCAATTGTTAAGATGTTATAAAAAAAAGCAACAAAAAATATTTAATTGTTTTTTTGCGTACATTTATCATTGAGAATTTATTTAAATAATTTCTCATAAAAAAATAATGCAAAAGTAGAAAAAAAATTGAGTTTTCATTTAATAAAAATAATTTTATAATAATTAATTAAATCACGTATATTTATAATTAGAATTTCACTTTCTCTCTCTATCATTCTCTAACATTTACTCTTTAAAAAATAACAAAAAGCTTTGCATGTTGCTAAAAAAATAAAATGGGACTATTTTCCTCGCCAAAAACGAAATTAGCAAAGGAAGGCTTTCTCGGATGTCGGAATTTTCCACTTTTCAGATGGTGACGGGTTCTACTCTCGACTTTGCTAACCACCGAAAAAAGGTCTAAGGTTCGGGGCGAGTGTTGTAACAAAGCTAACCCCGATTGAATATGAATAAGAGCCGACGAATTCTAGCCACTCGGAATACTCATTAGGAAGAAAAGAAAAAACAAAAAAAAATAATGCCAACGCGTTGTACGATTTTAAAAACGAATCTCCTCGACGGGAGAAAACAACAAAACCGGAAGTCGTTCGATCAGGCGCGCTGAGGGGGAGATCACATTTTTATACCCGCCCATACGTGCAATAGATAAATGTACATGGGCTCGCACGGGCGTGTGCGTACGAATAATCGTAACATCGAGAGGCGATCGCTCGGATTTACGGGCCAGTTGGCCGCGTCTTCGAGTCGACTCGGACGCACCCCGAGAGCGCAAAATTAGCTCGAGCTCAGAAAAAAAAAACGAGAGAAAAAAAAAATAAAAACAAAAAAGGAGAACAAAAACGAGAAAATTCATTTTGGAGATTCTCTCGGAGAATTCGATTTCGAGCGACATCGATGCCGGACGAGAAAACTCGCGCTCTTTTGCGAGAGACTCGCTCGAAGCTCGCACACGTTTTCCCAGCGAAACGCGGGTCCGAGTCGAGATACCAAAAAACTGGAAAAAGATGATTCAATATCAAAAAAAATATCAGAATGAGAATTTCCCTTCGCACGGAAACGAATAACGAAAGAGAAAAAAAAGAGTGAGGTTACGAAAGCTCGCGGAGAGTACGCGAATATCGACGTCCCGAGTGCGCATGCGCGGAAAAAGCGCGCAATTCAGCGCCAGCCCGGGGGAGGAGGGGGGGAGAAACGAGAACGGCGGAGAGAAAGAGTGAAAAGCTCGTTCCCGAAGTGAGCCGCGAGACATCGTAACGTCGAGGCTGATCGCTCCTCATCCTCGCTCGGAGGTCGAAACTTTTTTTCTCGCTTTATCTCTCTCTCTCTCTCTCGACCTTATCTCTTGTGTTCCTCCGGGGCTTTTTGAGCGTTCCTCGGTGATTCCAACGCCAGCGAGTACACGAGACGTCACGGTGACGAGCGAGGGCCGTGAAAATTTCCGGACTTTTCTCTCCCGGTGACTCGTTTTGTGATACGACTCGTGCTCGGGTGAATTTTCGGGTGATTCGAACGCTCGCGACGAAGGAACGCGATCGCTCCCTCTCTCTCGCTCATCGGGGCGTTTATCGACCGAGGATTGGACTTGCGCCGGAAAAGCTCACGGGAAAACGGTGAAAAAGCTCGGGCGTGGGAGCTTGCGAGAAAAAAAAGAAAATCGTGAGAAAAACATTGGAGACGATCCAGGAGTCAGAATGTATTCGAGGAGAGAGGAAAATGAGATTGAGAGAGGGAAGATTTGAGTATCGAAGCTTCCGAGGCTGGTAACGAACGTTAATATCCCATGACTCGGGCGCGATAAGAAACGCACACGCATGACTCGATAAAAGTCACGGGCTACGGCCGAGTGTGCGTACTCTCCCGAGGCGAGCCTCACCGTGCGTATGTGCGCGCGCGTGTTACGATAAGAATAATAGAGAATGATACAGTCGCTCGCTGCAGAGTGATCGCGTCGATGTGACCTGAAAAACACGCCCGAGGAACGTTTTTTTTTATTTCGATCGTATCTCTGTGATAACGAATTCGTGGGAATTTCGATCGGTGTTGAAAAGATTCCGTCGATGTCTCCGAGGAAACGAGTCAGTCGATGTAATTGCGCACTCGGACGAGAAAGACGAAAGAAAAATTAAAGAAATAAATAAAATTGGAATTATAATCAAAATGACGAACGATCAGAACGTTTTTGATCAAGTGCCAGCCTCGGAGTCGCAGATCGTCCAGCAGGAGAGCGTTCAACTCACCGAGCTATTACCGGTCGAGTCCTCCAGGATCAAGGACAATCCAGACTACGTGGATCCGGAGACTACGGACGGTTTGCGAGCTCTGAGAAGTTTCGCTCGGGGTGAACATCTCCGAGAGTTGGAGAGTCTGGAGAAGGAAGGAAAGAAGAAGAAGAGGACTACCGGAATCGAGAATGGAACCGATTCATCGATCGACCTGGAGGAAGAGGTTTACTACTATCAGCAACGCGAAGATACTCGCCAGGACTCCGGGAACGAGGACGAGGATGGGATGGAGACGAATCTGGAGATTCTCTCTGCAGGAGTTTATCGGGACATGGCGGACAAATTCAGCGATGTGTCGACGAACAACGGTTGGAGAGGATCCAGGAAGAGGAAGAAGGAACCCAAGACCACGAAGACGAAGACCAAAATGAAGAAGAAGGAGAAACATCGCGAGGAAGACCGGAAAGAGGAAAACCAAGACGAGACCGAGAAGGATCTGCGATCCAAAATCGACGGGATAATCCAAGCGAATTATCTGCTGGAACAGGAGAATAACAACGTCGAGGAGAGGAACCACAACGTGACCGAGGAGTCTTCAAGATCATCCGAATCCGGAGACCGCAAGAGCGAGAAGAAGACCGGAAGTCCCAAGGAGGGAAAGCGTTACTGCTGCGTGATGTGCAATTCTAGTTTCAAAGGTAGCGGTGGTTTGAGAAACCACTACAAAGTGGTGCATGCGGCCGGTCCAATTTACAAATGCGATGAGTGCGGTAAGGAATTTCCTTTGAAGGAGAGATTGAAGCTGCACGTTAGGACTCATACAGGTTTCAAACCTTACAAGTGTCCAGAGTGTCACAAGAGCTTTGCTCGTGGTGGACAATTGGTCCAGCATCGTGGAACGCATAGCAAGATAAAGCCATATCGTTGCAATCTGTGCACAGGAACGTTCACGTGTGCTGCAAATCTGGCTCTTCACGTGAAGAGGCACAACGGGCAGAAGGATCACAAGTGCGAAATCTGCGGACGAGGATTCGTGAGGAAGGATGCGCTGAAGAAGCATCTGGAGTGTCTTCACAGAGACGTTAAGTCGTTTCTCTGTGTCATTTGCAACAAAACGTTCAAAGGACATTTGCCACAGCACATGAGAACTCACGCCCAGGATCGTCCTCACGGTTGTGGGACCTGCGGCCAGAGATTTGCTCAGAAGTCACAATTGACTGTTCACCAAAGAACGCACTCGGGTCAAAGACCATTCAGGTGTTTGGTTTGCTGGCAAGCTTTCGCTCATTCTACAGCTTTGAAGCTTCACACTAGGCGACACACCGGTGAGAGACCTTTCAAGTGTGCCGAATGCAATGCCGGATTCACGCAGTTGCCTCATTGGAAGAAGCACATGAAGTGCATTCATGGTAGAAGCGAGCCTTACAGCTGTAAGAACTGCAATAGCTTCTTCAGGATAAAGAATGATCTCGAGAATCATGAGAAGGCCTGTCACTGTGATGAAACGAATTCCAATCCTCCGAGAATCACTGCGGATGAGGGATCGAGTCCTGAGAACGCAAGTGCCGGAACTTCGTCCTCAGAGGCTCCTAAATTCAGGACCATGAACGTCGAGCGCATGAGACTCCTGCTTGCAGTTCTTCTCAAGAGGATCTCCAGGCCGGAGAGGTTGGACGAACTTGGCTTCGGTAAGAGACTGATCGACGAGGTCCTCCAGGACTCGCTTGTCTCGGCCGGCAAGGAGCCCGCGAGGATCGGTGAGCTCGACGAGCTCGAGACTCTTCGCAAGAATCTCGAAACTTTTCTCGAGTGGACAGTGCCCAAGGAGCATTGGGATAAGTTTCGGAAGATTAACAAAACTCCTGAGGAGATTCTCGAGACTCTCACGGCTACGTGAATTTCTCATTTCGAAACTTTCAGCGCTTTTCATTTCTCCGGGGCATATTTTCAACCAAAGAGACTGACGGGGATGGACAATTATTTTTCGAGTTCCCGAACAACTACGCCTCGATCGACGACCTCTACCTCGGGAACTCGATTCGATTTCGTGATAATTTTTAATAATTAGTGCCATTTCATCGTTCGACTTGCCATAATGTACCAATGAGTGTTTCAACGTGTGCTCGATTATGCACTCAGCATTGATCACGCAGCTTTACCAAAAAAGAAGTAATAACTTGCCATAAATCTAAATTGTTTTTTTTTCTGGCGAGATGCGTCGAGTTTATTGACCCGAGTAGAAATTTTTTCGCGTTACACCCGGCGCTGATCCGGCCCTCGCCAGTCCTGATTCGGCGCTGATCAGGCCTGGCGAGCGCCGGATCAGCCAGCGCCGGATGTAACACGAAAAAATTTCTACTCGGGGAGTTCTCGACCGTTTGTTCGATTTACCAAAAAGAGGGTTTACGAGGTGCCGTTTTTAGATTCTAATATTGTTACTTACGGATCCTTTAGACGATTAGCAAAATTGTTGTACCATTTTTTTTAATATAAAAAAAATATATTATATATTAATATAGTTTACTACCAAGACCCAATGTGTTTGAGACATTTGTATGTTGATGAATTGCGTTGTAGTTGGGATTGACGAAAATTGCGTTCTCGTCACTAGATTTAGGAGAATTCGAGACATCGAGGCGTGAGACGGATGTGAGTAAATGTGAGAAGACAATAATTGAGGATCGAGAGACGTTATTGGCCGTGCGTAGAATGTAGAAAATTGATAGAAGTAGAAAAAAAAGGCACCGTCGATATTTTCGGACATTTCGTATCTCTTAGTCCTTGCATATTGGATCACCGAAAGATTCAGTCACTGCCTGTTCCCATGGTTACCGTAACTGTAAAAAATAAGAATCGATTATCGGTGGAGGTCAAACATTTTTTTTCAACCCAGTCTACTTTTTATTCGACAAGGAAAATCGATGAAAAAAAAATGTAAAATGATTCTCAATACTTCCTTTTGACTCCGTTGAAAGAGAATGAGACGCTCTCGCTTTGGAGTAGATTTTTTTTCCGAGTTTGTCAACAAAGCCCGAGACGTCCTGAGAGTTGCCTAGAAAATTTCAATTGCATATGTGAGATTGACAGATTTACACTCGTGTCGAGGGAAAGGGGTGCTTATTGGATTTTTAAATTTATACGAGAGACAAGGATCTGTGCGTTCCGAGGAGACGTGCTTATGTAAATTCAGCTTTACCGGAATGCTGAATACGGATCGAGGTCACTGAGAGGGCAACGTGTGCCTTCGAGAGACACAAAGACGAACCGACTCGTATTTTATTATTATTATTTTTTAGTTATAGTGCCAAAGCGTTTCGGCCAATCTCATCGAAACGAATGTTCCTTGTTCATCTTTTTCACTCACCAGATCTTCGAATTTCCCACCGAGTGAATTTGTTACGTTCGACGTTTCCACCCTCAATTTTGTTTCCATCGTTTATTTTGTAAAATAAGAAAATTATATTCGAGCTTGTTCATTTCCGACTTAAGTGCCATACGTGTTGATCATTTTTATTCATGATAAACTGTGTAATGTACAATCAAACATTTATGTATGAATAAAAAATGTCTTTATTCTACTTTGAGAACAATTGAAATGAATTTTCTCATCCTGACCCTATAGGAAGAGCAGGAATATGCGGTCAAGTATGAGAAAATTATTTATTCGAGCTTGATTATTTAAAAAATAGTAACTTTGGTAAAAAATATATTTATGAGATAATTTTGGATTTACTGCCAGGTGAGTGTGAAACTCTCGGTGAGCTCCACTCCAGAGACTTCAACGACCAAACGCTGAAACAGATTCGTCCAGATTGTAATTACAATTGTACATCGCGAGGGAATAAAAAATTGCAAACTCACCGAGACTGCTGCGTCATAATGAAAATCCGTACGAGCTCCATTTACGGTGACAAAGGTGACTTCTTCGAGGACTCCCATGATTTCCACTTTCCCAAGAGTCATCTTGGCATCGTATGTTCCTTCGTTT
Organism: Cremastinae sp. B BG-2022a; assembly: GCA_030522605.1. Classification (NCBI taxonomy): domain Eukaryota; kingdom Metazoa; phylum Arthropoda; class Insecta; order Hymenoptera; family Ichneumonidae; species Cremastinae sp. B BG-2022a. The sequence continues at coordinate 24,242 of JAPYYX010001662.1, forward strand.
ACGTCACGTGTCGACAATTTTTTGTTTTTCACGTTAAATTTGAGCCAGCGGTAATTCATATTCTCGATGACATCTGACGTAAGAAAAAAAACGAGTCATAATTAAATCTTAGATACAGTATAAAATATTATTTAAAAAAATTTTTGCGACAAAATTAAAAAGAGGACTAACCAAGACTATCACCATCGTCCCAATACAATTCTCCTTCTGCCTGTCCCTCTTCGTCCAGAGCAATTAACAGCTCAAAAGGATTCAGACGGCTCTCTGTAGTCGTTCTGCCCGGTTTCTGACCGGGCAAGATAAAGCCACCGCGTACAAGCAGCGGAATCGTATCGAGAGGAGCATCGAGGACAACATTTTGTCCCATGGAAACAATGCGCTTGTTATCGTAGTAATTGTACCAAGTGCCTTTCGGAACGTAAGCGATGACCGATGTTGCGTGCTGGAGGAAATAAAGCGTGTTAAGAATTTTCATATTTTTCTGAGCCGAAAAAACGCACCTCGTCGAAAACTGGCGAAATCATCAAAGAACTTCCCCACAGGAACTGAGAATCGATGTCCCACGTGTTTGAGTCGTCGTAGAATCTTGAAAAAAAATTGAAATCCCAAATTTTAATTATTCAATCATTTAAGAAATGTTTTTAGTAAATTGAAAAAATTTAAGATAAAATTTCATGCTTACTCGAAGAACAGAGGGCGAGCTACGGTTTCACCGTACATATGAGCTCGGAAAAACAAAGTGTACAGGTAAGGTAAAAATCTGTATCGAATCGTGAGCGCTTTTTTTGATGAAGCGACGACCAGATCACCCAATGCAACTGGATCTTGATCCTAAAATCAACAATAAATTAAAAATTAAATAAAAATATATGTAAAAATTTCCATATAATATTTTTTATGACGTTAAATCAATTACGATCGTATCATCGCTGTTGTGATTTCGCGAAAAGGGATAAAAAGCTCCGAGCTGCATCCAGCGATTGCAAAGCGCCTGAGTCGTATTCCCATCGAAACCGCAAATATCGGAGCCCATCATGGGAATTTGGAAGAGACTGAAAGTGAGTAGTTTAGGAACTGACATCCTCATGTCATGCCAGGAGGAATAAATATCTCCGGACCAATGACCAGCGTAAGTTCCATGACCGACCCATGTTGCTCGTGATATTATGAAAGGTCGACGTCCACGAATTTTCGTAAGAACTCTGTAAAACGAAAACATATTTTAGAATTTCGAGAAAAAAGAATTACCGAAAAATTACAAAAGTTAAATTTTAACGAATGTCTTACTGATTCGTGACATAAGCCTCGCTGGTTGCGTACGTATTGTGGATATTGTAGTGCGGACCCAAATGGAATCTGGCACTCATGCACATAGTCCTGAAGGCTAAATATTCACCGAGAACGTTTGGCAAATATTGCGGATTTTCTAAGTCGTTGTACGCGCAGCCGTTGACGTGGCCGTTGTAGAAATTGGAAGGCTCGTTCATGTCCTTGACAAGAAAAAAAATTAATTATTCTGCAAATTTTACAATAAAATTTTTTTTTTTAAACTCACTATCCAAGCTCCATCATATCGGAACATTTTCCACATGTCGTTCATCATATCGTGCCAGTATTCCAGAGTATCAGGATTCGTAAAATCTGGCCAAACAGTCGATCCAGTGTTCCAGACTTTACCCCTGAACGGCTTATCCGAATCCGCCTCTTTTACGAAAATATTCCTGCGTATCCCTTCATCGAATGGACGATAAGAACCGTTCACTTCCGAGGCCGAAATTCCAGGATCGATCAGAGGAATGTAATGCATTCCTATCTTTATATTCAATAATAAAATTTATTAAAATCTTAGCCTGGAGACAATTTTGTCTATAGTTTTACCTTGTGGAGTTCATCGACGAATTCTGGTAATCCATCGTAAGTTTTTGGATTGTACGTAAAATCATTGTTTTTCTGCATGTAGTCCAAATCATTCCATTGAGTGTCCTAAAATCAAAAACGAAGTTCTCAACAATCTGGAAATTTGTAAAAATATAAATTAAATTTTTTACGGAATTTATGAAACTTACAAACGGAATTCCAGCAGCCATTGTTCGATTACAAATCTCTCTTGTTCTGTTCAAGCTTCCGTAATTATATCTACACAAGTGAAAGCCAAGAGACCAATACGGTGGCATGAATGGTTTACCAACTATTGCAGAATATTTTTTTATCACATCTGCTGGTGAAGGTCCATAGATTATGAAAATATCAAAAACACCACCGATACTCCGGAACGTCAGACCGGGCGTTGGCTGTAGAATAACGTCTGAAAAAAGATTGATTTAAAAAATTGAGTTCAAAAGTAGTCACTAGTAAAAAATTTCAAGTCTTACCCATCGCATTACTGTTCAAAAATAAAACTCCAAGATATTCGCCTGGCTCGGTCATTATCAACGTGAATGGATGAGATCCATACAAATTCACATATTCAGTCGGTGGCTGATCCACATTCCATAACGTCAGAGATTTCCAGTTTGTGTTCAAATTCAAACGGTCGCTGTGCTCCCCGAGCCCGTATATTTGAGAGCCTTTGGGTAGCACGAACGATACTTGGAGAAATTGATCAGCAAAAATAAAACCTTGCGCTTTGAGGGATCTTTAAATGAGAATTACTTGATACTTTTATGGGTCCTTCAAAATTTGCTAAAGAAATTCAATATCGTATTAAATCAATAAATATAACTGACATAGGTTTTTTAGACAATCCTCTACTGATCGCGATGTTTCCAGGAGAGCCCGGATAACGTTTTTTCACGTTCATCAGATCTTCATCGAAATTTGGTAAAATTGGCAAATGAGGCTCCCAGCGTTTTTTATTGGCATCCACGATCTGAAAAAAAATTTGCATTGTTACAATTTATTGTCAAGGTATCTTATTCGTGATATGATTCTTACGTAAGAATATCTAATACGTAATATCTTATATTAATATAATATCTAATATAATAATAAATATTAATTAATATAATATAATAATAATAATTAATATGATAATAAATAAATAAAATAATAATAAATAATATAATAATATCTAATATGACTTTCTTACCCTAACTCTAGTGATTTTATCATCGATGGGATTCTCATCGACTCTTATTAGCTGGATATCTTTCTTGTATCCGGACGGAGCGACGTTACGAAACAAGTTAGTATGATTTACTTGTTCGTAGATCAACCACCCATCCGGATAGTAGCAATAAGGCACATTGAGAGGAACTTTTTTGAGCGTCTTTTTGTGGAGAGGTCTCCAGCAACATCCTCTCGCAACGCAAGAGAGTTCCGAGGCCCCGTCCTGGGGATGGCAATCGAAGCGCAAATTCTCTTCGACGGAGCATTTCGGAGGATTCTTTTGTCTCTGTCGGCTGGACTCTGGCTCCTGCGGATTGCACTCGAAGAAGCAACAAGAATCGAGTCGGTTGAACCAGAAACAGAGATTTCTTCCGTTCCCAGATGGTAGCAGGAGCAACCACGTTGCGCACCAGATGATCAAAACAACAGCAGCGATGCAAACAAAATACTTGCAGGAACGTCTTCGATTTTTTTCCGGCTTCGATTGTTCCTCGTCATCGATCAGAGCAGTCTTCGATCGGGAATCGCGATCGACGAAATTTTGTAAAAACTTCATTTTTTTATATTTATTCAAATTTTACGTATAAAAATCCATGGAAAAGTTTCTTATTGCGCTCTCTTGTGATTTTCTTTTGCTTACGTCTCAAAAAAACTCCCTCCACGATAACCCAACGACGAATCTATTTTCGTACCGGTAATCTTTTGTCCCACTCTGACTCATCCGCTCACGCATTTTCGCGGTTTATTTGTTTATATTATTTGTATACAATACAGCGTGCGAATAGACCAGTGGTCGGTAATGAAAACGTTTCTTCGAGGTAAAAATGTTTTTCAAAGTGTCTACGGTCATATGACTTTCATAAATAGGTAAATTATGCAAAAAATATAATTTTGCGAAACAATTGTTTCGTCGAAATGCATCGGAACAGCTGTTCGATTGCGTCATATCGAAAAACAAAAGAACCGCGAACTAATTAAGTATCACAAATCCGCGAAATACGATTAAAACAATCGTATTTTTCTTTTTTTGAATGATAATATTAATTATCCTGTTCCCTAAACAATAAAAATAAATATTAGGAAAGCCAAGTTCACGCAGGTTTCGATCATTGCACCTGAATCAAAATAATAGCAGCGATGCAAACAAAATACTTGCAATTGTCTTCGATTGTTCTTCGTCATCAATCAGAGCAGTCTTCGATCGACGAAATTTTGCAAAAACTTCGTTTTTTATATTTATTCAAATTTTTCTTATAAAAATCCATGGAAAAATTACGTATTACGCTTTTTTGTAATTTTATTTTGCCAATAAGTCTCAAAAAGAAACTCCCTCAACGATAACGGACCCGGCAATCTTTTGTCCCACTCTGACTCATCTCACGCATTTTCGCGCGTTTATTTGTTTATATTATTCGCACACAATACAGCGTGCGAATAAACCAGTGGTCGGTAATGAAAACGTTTCTTCGAGGATAAAAAACTCTCTCGAAGTCTCTATGGTCATATGACCTTCATAAATAGGTAAATTATGCAAAAAATATAATTTTGCGAAACAAAATTGTTTCTCCGAAACGCATCGGAACAGCTGTTCGATTGCATCATATCGAAAAACAAAAGAACCGCGAACTAATCATCACAAATCCGCGAAATACGATTAAAATAATCATATTTTTCTTTCTTTAAATAATAACATTAATTATCCTGTTCCCTAAACAATAAAAATAAATATTAGGGAAGCCAAGTTCACGCAGGTTTCGATCATTGCACTTGACGGGCTTCGAGAAGTCGCTCGCCCCGGATGCGCAGACGCAGATTGTACCTCGAGGCTGGAATTCACGTCCGAGAGAGACTTCGGCTCCGAGGAATGTCAATGGGCGGTCATAGAGTAAGATGGCGGACTCGACGACCGAGGTACGGCGTTCGCCAATTAACGAGGATGATATAAACGTATCGGTGACAATGGTTAATAACGGGCGTGTGCCGCAGCATTCGATAAATACGCAAAATCCAATGGGTCAGGGACCCCGGTGTGTCACGATATACAAGACCGAAACGGGTTTCGGGTTCAATGTACGAGGTCAGGTCAGCGAAGGTGGACAGCTCAGGAGTATTAATGGTGAATTGTACGCACCCCTTCAGCACGTCAGTGCTGTCTTGCCACATGGCGCCGCCGAAAAAGCTGGAGTCCGCAAGGGCGATCGCATCCTCGAAGTGTGAGTCCTCAGTACAAAATAAAAAGATTCATCCGGGGGTAGCCGACGTTTTTTTTTTCTTCTCCCATTGTCATCGAGCTCGAGACGTTTTTTTTTCTCTTTCTTTCTTTTTTTTTTCAAGTTGAAGGCTGGGGGTTCTTCGCCGAGGAAGAACTACCAGTTCTATTAATGACATTACGGGTTAACGTATATGCAGTCGATTACGGTATTCACGTTCAGCTGTCAACGTGTTTGGACTCGTGATGGTAAATGTCAAGATCGCGACGTCGTGTGTCAAACGATAAACACGTCGCGTTTACGAGCGTGTGGAGTTAATTTTTTTTTTTAATAAATATTTAGAGTCGAATTTTTGGCGTTTAATTTTGGGGAGATTTAATTAAGGAATTCAAATTAAATTGAAGGTGATTAAATGAGGATAATTGTTTAAGGATTTATGGATCATTTTTAAAAAATTATAAATTGTAGCTGAAATTTTGACAGATTATTTGTGAATGTGTAAAAAAAATTGTTTCCCAAGTTTGGAAGTGATCGACCGAATAGTTCAAAAGATATTTAATTCTCAAGTCGTTCCAATTTCATGTTGTCTCTAATAGAAAATTCACAGATTTGTTTTAAAAAATTATTTAACAAAATGTTTAACAAGATTTTGGTCATATTTTTTTTCTACTATTGGCACAAACAATGTTGAAAATTTTCGTCATTTAATTTTGAGGAGATTTCATTAAATTGAGGATAATTAAATAAGGATAATCGTTTAAGGATTTATAGACCATTTTTAAAAAATTATAAATAGCTGAAATTTTGACAGATTATTTGTGAATGTGTGTAAAAAATTGTATTCCAAGTTTGGAAATGATCGAACGAATGGTTCAAAAGATATTTAATTATTAAGTCGTTCCAATTTCATGTTATCTCTAATAGAAAATTCACAAATTTGCTTCAAAAAATTATTCAAAACTTAAATTTTTATTCATATTTTTTTTCTATAATTGGCACAATCAATGTTAACCGACGCTAAACAACTTTGAAACTTTTGTTTTTTAATTGTTTAAATAATAAATAATATGAAAATTGTTGATAAAACGTTAGCAGAGTATCATTGTAAATAACAATACAAAATTTCAATTTTCTAACAAAAAAACAAAGCTTAAATTTTATCAATTCATTACGAAAAAGTGAATTTTATCAGCGATTCTACAGCCTATACATCCTTAATTTAATTTAATAAATATTCTAATATAAATTACCCATTTTTATAAAAATAAAACGTTTTACATAATTTGGAGTAAAAAGTTCTGAAAACACTGACAAACGAATTTGATATCAGAATCACAAAAAAAATGTCATATAATATTTGGCACAGATTTGCCTTTATCTGCCAGCGATTTGAGATAAGAAATGTCCATGGGGACATCTCGGTTTTCAGATTTATATAATTCGCTCTGGTTTTTTTTGTACAGATTATTTTATAATTCTTTTTTTTTCAGTAATAATGTCAATGTGGAGGGTGCGACCCACAAACAGGTGGTAGATCTGATTAAATCGGGAGGTGATGTTTTGACACTCACAGTCATTTCCGTCACTCCTCAAGAAGCTGAAAGATTAGAGCCGTGCGAAGACTTGAGGTAAATAAAACAATAAGTTTTTTTAATCGAATTTTTACATTTTTTTTACATCACGAATCAAATGTCCTGACGAAATGAAAATTATAATTTTTTTTACAGTTATTCCTCGGTCGATTACAGCGAAAAACGTTCGTTACCCATAAGCGTGCCAGATTATCATGTACGAGAGAGGAAACACGAACGTTATGTCGTGTTCAACGTGTACATGGCAGGGCGTCACTTGTGCTCCCGGCGATATCGAGAATTCGCCGCGTTGCACATGGCGTTGAAGAAAGAATTTATTGGATTCAACTTTCCTAAATTGCCAGGAAAATGGCCATTTCAGTAAGAATTATTAGAAGTCAAGATTAGCATTGAGATATA